>ML664170.1:21863095-22109281 GCA_007570785.1 Antilocapra americana | reverse complement strand
GAACTCTCTTGCTTTTTTGATGATCCAGCAGATGTTGGCAATTTAACTTCTGGTTCCTCTGCCTTTTCTAAAACCAGCCTGACATATCGCAGTTCACAGTTCACATATTGCTGAGGCCTGGCTTGGAGAATTTTGAGCAGTACTTTACTAGCGTGTGAGATGAGTGCAATTGTGTGGTGGTTTGAGCATTCTTTGGCATTATCTTTCTTTGGGATTGGAATGAAAACTGACCTTTTCCAGTCTTGTGGCCACTTCTGAGTTTTCCAAATTTGCTGGCATATTGAGTGCAGCACTTTCACTGCATCATCTTTCAGGATTGTAAATATCTCAACTGGGATTCCATCACCTCCACTAGCTTTGTTCATAGCGATGCTTCCTAAGGCCCACTTGACTTCACATTTCAGGATGTCTGGCTCTAGGTGAGTGATCACACCATCATGATTATCTGGGTCATGAAGATCTTTTCTGTACAATTCTTCTGTATATTCTTGCCACTTCTTCTTAATATCTTCTGTTTTTGTTAGCTCCATACCATTTCTGTCCTTTGTCGAGCCCATCTTTGCATGAAATGTTCCCTTGGCAGCTCTAATTTTCTTGAGGAGAACTCTAGTCTTTCCCATTCTGTTGTTTTCCTCTACTTCTTTGCATTGATTACTGAGGAAGACTTTCTTATCTCTCCTTGCTATTCTTTGAAACTCTGCATTCAGATGGAAATATCTCTCATTTTCTCCTTTGTTTTTCACTTCTCTTCTTTTCACAGCTATTTGTAAGTCCTCCTCAGACAGCCATTTTGCTTTTTTGCATTTCTTTTTCTTGGGGATGGTCTTAATCCCTGTCTCCTGTGCAATGTCAGGAACCTCTGTCCATAGTTCATCAGGCACTCTGTCTATCAGATCTAGTCCCTTAAATCTATTTCTCACTTCCACTGTATAATCATAAGGGATTTGATTCAGGTTGTACCTGAATGGTCTAGTGGCTTTCCCTACTTTCTTCAATTTAAGTGTGAATTTGGCAATAAGGAGTTCATGATCTGAGCCACAGTCAGCTCCCGTTCTTGTTTTTGCTGACTGTGTAGAGTACCCAAGTAAGACGATAGGTGTTGCAAGAGGGCATCAGCGGGCAGACACACTGAACCTGTCAAAACGGAAAACTAGCCAGTCTGATCACATGGACCACAGCCTTGTCTAACTCAATGAAACTAAGCCATGGTTTATGGGGCCGCCCAAGATGGCTGGGTCATGGTGGAGAAGTCTGACAGATTGTGGCCCACTGGAGAAGGGAATGGCAAACCACTTCAGTATTCTTGCCTTGAGGACCCCATGAACAGTATAAAAAAGCAGAAAGATAGGACACTGAAAGATGAACTCCCCGGGTTGGTAGGTGCCCAATATAATACAGGAGATCAGTGGAGAAATAACTCCAGAAAGAATGAAGCCAAAAGCAAAAACAATACCAAGTTGTGTATGTGACTGGTGATAGAAGCAAGGTATGATGCTGTAAAGAGCAATATTACATAGGTACCTGGAATGTTAGGTCCATGAATCAAGGCAAATTGGAAGTGGTCCAACAGGAGATGGCAAGAGTGAATGTCGACATTCTAGGAATCAGTGAACTAAGATGGACTGGAATGGGTGAATTTAAATCAAATGACCATTATATCTACTATTGTGGGCAGGAATTCAATAGAAGAAATGATCAACAAAAGAGTCTGAAATTCAGTATTTGGATGCAACCTCAAAAATGACAGAATGATCTCTGTTCACTTTCAAGGCAAACCATTCAATATCAAGGTAATCCAAGCCTATACCCCAAGCAGTAATGTTGAAGAAGATGAAGTTGAATGGTTCTATGAAGACCTACAACACCTTTTAGAACTAACACCCAAAACAGATGTCCATTTCATTATGGGGGACTGGAACGCAAAAGTAGGAAGTCAAGAAATACCTGGAAGCAGGTAAATTTGGCCTTGGGGTACAGGGCAAAGGCTAATAGAGTTTTGCCAAGAGAATGCTCTGGTCATAGCAAACACCCTCTTCCTACAACACAAGAGAAGACTCTACACATGGACATCACCAGATGGTCAACATGGAAATCAGATTGGTTAGTTGTTTAGTTGTGTCCAGTTCTTTGGGACATGGACTGTAGCTGGCCAGGCTCTTTTGTCCAAGGAATTCTCTAGTCAAGAACCCTGGAATAGGTTGCCATTTCTTTCTCAAGGGGATCTTCCTGACCCAGAAACCAAACTCACATCTCTTAATCTCCTGTGTGGCAGGCAGGTTCTTTACTACTAATGCCACCTGGGAAATTCAGCAAAGGAGATTAGCATTTCTTCATATACTCGGTTGTCAACAGAGCATAAAACAGCCACTGCGGCCTCACCACAAGAATGGTATGGAAGCATGATTTCAGAAGAGTTCCCCCCAAAAAAGCAATAAATATCTTCACTATAGAAAGATAGATAAATTTACAAAAAAATGTAAAACTTTCATGATCAGAAAAAAAAAGTTAAAATTAAAACTATAGTAAAATAAAAAAATATCAGAAACAATTATGGGAAGATCATTTGTTTCCTTAATGCATAAATATATAAGATAAATATGGATATCCCACACAAAATGGACAAAAACCAGAAATAAAGAATAGAAGAAAGAACAATTATAAGGAAATACAATAGGACATTGTGGGAAAATGTTCAGCTTCATTAAAGGTTAATGAAGTGTCAATTTAAATAACCATCAATTGCAAAAATTTTGCCTTGGAAATTGATTTTTTTTTTTAATTTACAGTCCTTAGAAATTCAAAGAAATGCAAGCTTTTATACACTCATGTAGGCATGTAAAGTGATGCAAGCTTTCTTGAGGGTAATTAATATGCATCAAGATCCTTGAAAATCAGCATAATAGAAGAAATAAATGGACAATTTTTTTTAATAAAAATATATCTATTGAAACATTTTTGACAGTAAGAATTGGAAACATACAGGTCTATCAACAGAGTTACCTAAACAAACCTTTGTTTTTGAGATGAAATATTATACACCATTAAAATTTTATTTTACTAAATAGTAAATATCATAAAAAATGTCATTAAGAGAGAAACACAAAAACCCAACATCTTATATGTAACATAATTCTAGTATAGATATAAACATTGGGGGGAAAAATTGGAAGAAAATACACCTAAATCTTGATATTGTTAACTCTCTGAGTGGTAGAGCTTGAGATGATTATTTTTCTCCTTTGGCAAGCTTTTCATTTTTTTAGTGTTGGACCTGAGAATGTGACTGAGCCAATATAGGAGTGTATGTTCAACTGAAATGCCTTTTAGACTCCAGGAAACTTGAACAATAACAAATACAGAATTTCAACTTGAAATTCTTTAATAGAAGAAGGCTGTAGTAAAATATGTGTGTTTAATTTTGAGATTCTGTAACCTTTTCTGGTGTTCTACATGATTATCATTGCCTGTTATACCATTTTGCACAACTTCTAAATCAGTGAATGAAAAGTCTCATTAAAAGGATTTTTAATGTTTCAAATAAATATGCAGAGATGTTAAAACTTAATGGAAAAGAATAAAAAGAAAAAGAAAATGTAGCAGAGGGCTTTCCATTTTTAAATATCTGCATTAAATGTCAAGAACTTGCATCCTGACTACAAATATCTGAAATGATTGATTAAAAGGTGTTTTTGTTTCCATCTTCATGCTCAGATTATTTTTGTCAATGGAAAAAGAAATAAAAGTTATTGATATAAATCTAATATTAATTTCTCCAAAAGCTGTATCATCAAAAGACTTTGTATTTCAAGAACTTTTTAACTTTTCATTAAAATGAGCACAAAAGCAAAATAGTTAAGACTGAAAATTATTATAATCCCAAAGAAAGAAGGTCACTGTATCACATTTTTCAAAATGTGTTTCTCAGGATGTGTGTTTGCATGTCCCAGTTGCAAAGAAAACTGTTCTGTAATCAAATGAATTTGAGGGACACTGGATTAAACATAATCAGTTGGTTTCTTTACTATAGAGCTTCTCAGAGAATTTTTTTAGTGGGTTATTTTATTTTATTTATTTTATTTGCATTATTGTGTTGGTTTTGCCATACATTGACATGAATCCGCCATGGGTATACACGTGTTCCCCTATGTTATCATGCGGTGTGAATTTCCAAAAAGGGGTGGTATTCAACCATCTTCCCAAACATACCTGACCACTGAACTCTTTTTGTGTGCAGCATCTCATGGGTGACTCCTGTGCACACACATTGGTAAATACTACTCTGTTAGAACTGTAAGCTTCCACTTGTTCTGGCTTCAGACATCAGTTCTCATCTTTGACAGCAATATTTCCTTCTCAGCAAGATGAAATTTCAGCTTAAGGAACAGCAGAAATAGAGGGGGAAGAAAACTAGGAAAAATACGATGAAATGTGTAACACAGCTTCCCTGGAACTATAGGTTGTGAACTTGGCATATTTCATTGATTTAATTAATAAGTAGATAAATGAAATTTGAGCCTTTTCAGCATTTAAATGAAATGTTAAAAGCTAAAAATGTAACTGCTCTCCAGAGACGTTAGAATGATCACAGACGTTCATAAGAATAAAACTTTGGCATGAATCCCTTGGCAATATTCCTGGTTCTGGCCTGAAATCAGTCATTGAATAGGAGATGAGCCATTCCTTCATGATATGGTGGTGCTGGCAGCCTGAAGAAAGTGAGTGTTTAGAGAGAATCAGAGCTCTGAATGTGCTTGAGGATGATGGAGCATAATAGTTGAGAGAGAGTGAGCCATCACTGCTAAAAAGGCAGTGATGGGGAAAGTCGTGCTTATCTGACGGCCTCAACAACCACCTGCTTCTCGCATAAGCCTCTTGGTCTTGGCACAACTCACCACTTTATCAGGCAAGATGTTAAAGCAAAAAGAGGCTCAATTCAATTGACTGATCTTTTGTATTGACAATGATTGACAATGTACTATGCTCAAATCATTGTACTGAGTCCTAGCAAAGAGCGCAAGTATCAACAAATACTGTCCCTACCCCTAAGAAACAGACTCCAGCTTATAATTTTACACCAAAATGAAGTCCTCAAATATGAGCTATATTGTTTGTGTGTGTGTGTGTGTGTGAAGTTGCTTCAGTCACATCTGACTCTTTGAGACCCTATGGGCTGTAGCCTGCCGAGTTCTCTGTCCATGGGATTCTCCAGGCAAGAATACTGGAGTGGGTTGCCAGTGCCCTCCTCCAGAGGATCTTCCCCACCCAGGGATCAAACCTGAATGTCTTACATCTCCTGCACTGGCAGGTGGGTTCTTCACTACTAGCACTGCCTGGGAAACCCCATGAGCTAGATTATATGTTATCAAAAGAGAGGGAAGAGTTCAAGTCTCAAAGAACAATCAGGAAAGACTTTCATCTTTGTGGCTAGCGAACATGGTCTTAGATATGACTAGGTTGCCAATAAAATTTGATGAATTGAATTAAATTAAATATTAAATATCACTGGCATAAGAGTACTTTTGGCTTTGGGTACTTTTTTTAATTCTATGTGCAATTGGAATTTATTAAGAAAAAATACTGGCAGCATCTGCTAAACTGTTCATAAAGCATAACCCTTTTCTTAACTAGGCTTTCCCAGAACTGGCCACCCTTTGAAGAATTTCCTCACCCCATAGACATATGTTCTTTTTCCTCAAAGGCCATTCCTACTGAATTCATGCTCTCTCTGAGACATCAAGGAGAGAGCTTGGGTGTGGTCACTATCTCCAGGGGGGACACCATACCCCATTGTCCCTTTTCAAGGAACACCGAGATCTGAAGACGTTTGTAGCAGATTTTGTCAATAGCCAGACCACTGAGTCTGTCTTTATCCTTACCCACAGCTCTGTCCTCATGCAGGACTTCTTGAAAAATAAAAATTCAGATACCCCTTGTCTTTTCACTTTCCATTAGGTCAAGAAACACTTGCTACTCCTCCAAATTCACCTACCATGAAATCTTCATCAAGAATATTTTGTTCTCCAAAAGTAAACAAGAAGAGGTTAAGCTGAGTAGGAAGAGAGGTTTTATCAAAGAGAAACTTAGAATTTAAATATGTAGCCTTGAAATTAAAGGTGCAGTAAATATAGGCCAATAGTAAATTGCTTATGATGTAATAAACTAGAATTATAGATGTGGCAATAAAGAGAGGCAATATAATATTGTATATTTAAGGAGCAGCTATCAAGAAAGGAATAGATCAAATTTCCATCTTGTTTTCTGTTGATAGCTTCTGGAATGGCTATTATTCGGCAGGAATGTAAAACAGGAGTAAACAGCACTGAAGCTTTCCATTTCTTGATTGTCAGCTAATAATTTTATCCTTCCTTCCTGGATGACCTCAAAATTTATCACGACAGGCACATAGCAGCTAGTTGAGGCAATAAGCAGAGTTCAAGGAAAACCTGCTTTCCATGTTTATTGCATGTTCAAGGAAAACGTAATAAACAAATAAGCCTGTTTTTTGTTGTACGTCTATTCAGCGTTCTTTGCAAAACCAAGGAAACCCAGAGTTTATCATTTGAAATACTAAATAAAGTAATATTTTACAAAGAGGAAAAGAATACAGTAATTAAAAGCAACCACTATTAAAACTCTCTTAAGACAATGGGGATACTGTATTCATTTCCTGTGGCTGCTGTAACAAATGATCCCAAAATAATTGGTTTAAAACAACAGTCATGTGTTCTCTCACCACTCTGGAGCCCAGAAGTCCAAAATCAAGCTGTCAGTAGGGTCCCACTTACTTTAGAGACAATTCATTGCCTCATCCAGTTTCTGATGGCTCCAGGCATTCCTTGACTTGTGACTATACCACTCCTCTCTCTGCTCCTCTCTGGCCTCACTTGCTCCTAGGTAATGCTAACCAGTCTTATGACTTTAATTATCACCTTCAGTGATAACTCCCAAATTTCTAGCTTCAGTCCAGACTTGTCCCATAAAGTTCAGATCCATATTATGACTTTCAGGTTGACACCTCTGCTTGTAATAGTGATTTTGATCACAAAATCACTATGCTCCAAGTCAAACACCTCTACTTAGGGGCCATCAGCAAATCCTGCCAGCTCTACTTTCAATTTTTATTTGGAACTCAATCACTTTTTGTCATGCCCCAATACCTGTACCAACCATTATCATCTCTTACTTGGATTATCACAGTGCTTCTTATTAAAATGGTCTATTATTGCACCTACTCCAGGAGTAGATCACTCTGTTTCTGTTCTTGTCCTTCTCTTCCCTTAAGTTCAGTTCAGTCTCTCAGTTCCAACTCTGCAACCCCATAGACACACCAGGCTTCCCTGTCTTATCACCAATTCCCAGAGCTTACTCAAACTCATGTCCATTTACTCGGTGATGCCAACCAACCTTCTCATCCTCTGTCATCCCCTTCTCATCCTGTCTCCCTTCCCTTCAGTCCATTCTTAACATAGAAACCAAGATGGGTTAGACAAATCCAATCCCCTTTAATCTCACACTACTGCCACATTCACAATAGTTCTGGCATTTCTGGTCACCCAATGTGTGGAGGTTTTCCCACAGCAAGCAATTCTTTGTGATGCCAACTGAGTGTCCCACAATTTAATTCAATGAAACCTGAAGATAGTGTTAGACCTCATGAGGTAAGGGCTCAGTCTCATGAGACTTCCCTGCTGCTTCCAATGCCAATCTCAAATGGTAGGTTCCCAGGCTACCTGCAACTTCCATTCAACTTGGCTACAAAGCAAAGCTTCCCATGACCTCTTCCCTCATGGATTTGTTTGTTAGAGCAGCTCACAGAACTCAGGGAAATACTTACTTATGTTTACCAGTGTATTAAAGTGTATGTTAAAGGATGCAGATGAACAGCCAGATGCAGGGATTCTGGTACATTGGGTGAGGTTGAGGAGCACAGGAGTTTCTATCCCTATGGAGTTGGGCTGTGTCACCCTCCTGTTCAAAATCAGTGGGGATGGTGACTGCAGCCATGAAAATAAAAGACACTTGCTCCTTGGAAGAAAAACAGTGACAAACCTAGACAGTGTATTAAAAAGCAGAGACATCACTTTGCCGACAAAGGTCTGTCTAGTCAAAGCTATGGTTTTTCCAGTAGTCATGTACAGATATGAGAATTGGGCCATAAAGAAGGCTGAGCCCCAAAGAACTGATGCTTTTGAATTGTGATACTGGAGAAAACTCTTAGGAGTTCCTTGGACTGCAAGGTCAAACCAGTGAATCCTAAAGAAAATCAACCTTGAATATTGATTGGAAGGACACTTGTTGAAGCCGAACCTCCAATACTTTGCCTACCTGATGCAAAGAGTTGGCTCATTGGAAGAGACCCTGATGCTGGGAAAGATTGAGGGCAGGAGGAGAAGGGGATGACAGAGGATGAGATGGTTGGATGGCATCCTCAACTCAATGGACATGAGTTTGAGCAAGCTCCAGGAGATGGTAAAGGACAGGGCGGCCTGGTGTGCTGTAGTTCATGGGGTCGAAAAGAGAAGGACATAACTTAGCAACTAAACAAACAACACAAACCAACCTTCCTGTTATATGAATGTGTTCACCAACGTGGAACCTCTCTGAACCTCATCCTTTAGGCTTTGTTACATAGGCATAGTTGATGAGATCACTGGCCAGTGACGATTGATTTACCTCTAACCTCTCTCCCCTCCAGAGAAGTCAGAGGGTAGTACCAAAAGTTCCAACCCTCTAATCACTTGGTTGGTTCTGCTGGCAACCATCCCCCACCCTTAGAGGTGGTTCCAAAGTTGTCTCATTAACATAACAAAGACACATTGATTGCTCTCACCACTTAGGAAATTCTAAAGGCTTTAGGAGCCTTTTCTGTGCTGGAGAATGTAATGAGGACCAAAGAATATGTTTCTTTTGTTAAATTACAAAATCATACAGACTGATTCTCTTGAAATATGTCATGTCATATGACTATTCTTCTCAAAGTCTTCTAATGATTTCCATCTCACTCAGTATAAAACCCAGAGTCCTATTTTGGCCTATACGGCCCTCTGTGATTCCCACTGTGGAACATTCTATTCCATCCAACAACAAAGCTCTCCCCTTATCTTCAGAGCAGTTTCCTTATCTCCTTCAGGTTTTCACTCAGAAGTTATCACCTCAATGAGATCTTTCCTGGTCTCTCACCTTTGACATGTCAATGGCCTTCTTGTTGATGAATGTAAACCTCCAAAATCAAGTTTTTGTCTGTTTTGTTCACAGTTTTAATCCATGTGCCCAGAACAATGTCTGGCTCACAGTAGGGTAGGCATTTTATAAATAAATAAATAAATGAGTGAATGAATCATCAAATGAATGAATGACTTCTTCAATAGTTATAGATATGACAAGCAATGACCGGTTGAAGTAAAACAA
This sequence comes from Antilocapra americana, assembly GCA_007570785.1. Lineage (NCBI taxonomy): Eukaryota > Metazoa > Chordata > Mammalia > Artiodactyla > Antilocapridae > Antilocapra > Antilocapra americana. Next base: position 22,099,873 of record ML664170.1, on the reverse strand, counting down.
CAAAACAAATATATGTGGGGTGTGATTTTATTGCATTTCTCAAATGGTTGTTATGGGAATATATTCACCATTATCATGTAAGTAGAATCAAAACAATGTATTTGTATTATAGGAACAAGATTGAGTGCTATTATTTTTGTGTGTTTTGGTTTTTATTTTTGTTTTTTCTTTTTTTCTCATCATCAGTGAGATGGATTCCTGGAACAATGCAGTATTGTTTTTCTTAAATTCCTTTTGGGAAGAATGGTGTACATTTCATACTGCCCACTCATCATCCAGAACAGGCTCCATCTAGAGTGCTGGGGTGGAAACAATGGGCAATAATAGAACAGCTTCTCTATAAAATATGTGCCTGTGACAAGGACCTTAGTTTCCACCATTTTATACTTACACTGGCTTGGCTGGAATACCTTCCTGCTCTACTAGTGATAATTAGGGACTGACCAGTTCGCTTTTGTCATAACTAAAAACAGCTTTGTTCAGGGAAAGTATACATATACTTAACAGATGTATGTTGAACTGAGCTAACTTCTGTAAGCCATAAAGTCAGAGAAAAGGGTCTTTAGGGGAAAGCAATGGTTTGAAAACAGATTAGGAAGCAGGTTATTAAGTATCCTTGGAAACAAAGCAGAAATAAATTTTAAAAAAGTGTATTCAATCAATGGGACCTACAGCAAGGCTGGGTCATTTTAATATACAAATTTCTGACCCTATTCCTTGACATTATAATTCTATGGGGTTATTTATGAAATAGGGTCTAGAGAATGGAGACTGTCGCTTTGGATTTACCTTAGATATTCTTGAAAAAGCACAGCATTTGGTCTTGGCCTTCTCAACGCACTGCCTTTTGCCTACAGTATTATGCTGTTGACCCTACTGCAGTAGGCTTTGTGAAAATGAACAATTCTCTTGGAAGTCTAGATGGAGCTATGTGATGCAAGCCATGAGTTCTGACTAAATTTCCATCTCCCCATCACCATCTCCCACTGAAGGCAACCTACTACCTGTGTAGGATGTAGCCATCTGTGGTCCAGCTGTGTCCCTATCGTCACAAAACACTACTGTGTGTGTACATCTCAACTTGAATTCAGTGCAGGAATTTACCCAATAGAGAGAGAAACACTGCTACCTAAGTTTTATGGCAACTTCAAGTCAGTTTTTCTCTGCTTACTGTAAATCACTATGCCATGAATTCAGAACCTTATTGGAAGAGATAAGAGATGTACCTTACATCTGTGGTACATGCATAGATGTAACATCTGTAAAATTGTCCGTTTTCAATTTCAATACTCTTGGGCTAAAAAATGAAGATGATGTGTATCTGAGTTAGCAAGAGCCACTATGATAAATATCATAGACTTGGTGGCTTCAATAGCAAACATTTGTCTCTCACAGTTTGGCGGTTGGGAAGTCCAAGTGAGGATGATAGCAGAACTGGTGTCTGGTGAGAACATACTTCCTGGCTTGTAGATGGTTATCTTTTCTCCTATCCTCACATGATGGAGACTGCTCTTCTTCTTCTTTTTTTTTTTTTTATTGTTTTTGCCAAACATTGTCATGATATCACCATGGGTTTACATATGCTTCCCCTCTGGAACCCCCCTTCCCCCCCCCCCCCCCCCCCGGGAAATCTCGCTGCACCAGTCCCGAGCATCAATCCTGGGCTGGCGATTGATTAGACACATGACAATTAACATGCTTCAATGCCCTTCTCCCATATCATCCCACCCTTACCCTCATCCACAAAGTCCACGAGTCTATTCTATACATCTGGGTTCCTTTTGTTGTCTCCCATGTTGGGTTCTCGTTCCATCACTAGGGCTCCACCATTTTGATCGCATTACTTTCCAAAGTCCTCACATCCAACTATTGTCATATTAGGCCTTAAAAATATGAATTCGGAGGATCACAGACATTCAGTCTGTAGCATTCTAGCCTTGATTCTTTCAAAATTCAGGTCCTTCTCACATAAAAATACCAACAGCCTCAGAGGTCTTAAGTTGTTCCAGCGCTAACTCTTAAGCCCAAGTCTAATCTAAACTTTATTTAAATCAGAAATGGGTGAGGATCCAGGCAGAATTCACCCTGAGACAAAATTCTCCCCCAGCTATGAACTTGTGAAACCAAATAAGTTATTTACAAAATACAATGTTGGGACAGGCATGAAATAGTTATTCCAACTCCAAAGGGAGAAATCAGAAAGAAACAGGTAATGGATCCCAAAGAAGTCTGAATGCTAGCAAGGAGAATTCCAAGAGAGCTCTGCTGTCGCTGCTAAGTCACTTCAGTTGTGTCCAACTCTGTGTGACCCCTTAAATGGCAGCCCACCAGGCTCCCCCATCCCTGGGATTCTCCAGGCAAGAACACTGGAGTGGGTTGCCATTTCCTTCTCCAATGCAGGCAAGTGAAAAGTGAAAGTGAAGTCACTCAGTCATTTCAAGTTTTGGGAATAACCCTCTTTGGCTCAAAGCTCTGCCGTTTGGACCCACTGAGTAACGAAAATTGGCCCACGGCTTGATGGAACACTCAGTAGCCCACTGTGATAATCAGGCCACTTCACAGCTTTGACCAGGGAGGTTACACTCTCAAAGTTCCCTGAGCAGTCATGCTCCCACAAATCCCAAGTTGCCCCATACCAAAAAAAGTTTTTTTGAGTTTTTTAAACTACTTCAGAATATGTGCACACATCTTATTTTTTCACACTTTTTGTCAAGTGATCATGTGTGATGACTTTTTTCAAGTGAGAGATCCAGAGCAGAAGGGACAGAGTCTTTCACATTTGCTTTGTTTGTACCAACATCCATTCTTCCCTGCAGAATATAACTGTAAAAACCAAGACAAAGAACTTAGACCCTCATGAACAAGCATAAATATCCTCATTTATTAAGAAAAGAATGTTTTCTAGAACACAAAGAATTTTGTTGTGTATAGAATATTTGATGTGCTACCTTCATCATCCCTGAGTGAAGCCACTCAGTTGTGTCCAGCTCTGTGTGACCCCATGAACTGTAGCCTACCATGCTCCTCCATCCATTGGATTTTCCAGGCAAGAGTATTGGAGTAGGTTGCAATTTCCTTCTCCAGAGGATCTTCCTGACTCAAGGATCGAACCCAGTTCTCCCACATTGTAGGCAGATGCTTTACCATCTGAGCCACCAGGGAAATCCTATCATCCCTACCCAGGGATAAAACCTGGTATCCTGCATCACCAGCATATTCTTTACCACCTTCCCACCTGAGCTGCCAGGAAAGCCCATCTTTATCATTTTAAATGGCACCAAAATTCACATATGAAGTCAGAACCTGACTCAAAAAAAAAAAAAAAAAGACCTTTTGCCCCTTCTGACCTTTTCATATTGTTTGGACAATGCATTCTAAATTCTCACTTGTTAGGACCTCAGGCTGAAAATGATGGGTGAGCTGGGAAGAAGCTAGGAGGTATATATTGATGATGACCTTTGACCCTTGTCCAAACTTCCTGTTGGTGATAAGACAGAGACTGATCCCTAACCATATTAAGAAGGTTCTGATTTTAATTCCACCATATATGTTGGAAGAGGAAGGACTTGCTCATACTACCAAGCAAATCTCCAATACCAACTGTGCTATGTGCTTAGTCACTAGTTGTGTCGGACTCTTTGCAACCACATAAACTGTAGCCAGACTCCTCTGTCCATGAGATTCTCCAGGCAAGAATACTGAAGTGAGTTGACATTCCCTTCTCCAGGGGATCTTCCTGACCCAGGGATCGAACCCAGCTCTCCTACATCGCAGACATATTTTTTTACCATCAGCCACTAGGGAAGCTGATACCAACTAGGTGTCCTGAAATTCAACTCAATCCTGACACCATCTATCTGGAGAGAATCAGAATCAGATTCTCCCACACTGTAGGCAGATTCTTTACCATCTGAGTGCAGGGAAGCCCATGCACTAGATTAATGGCTTATTGAAAATAATCTACCTGGGTAACAGTCAGATGGGAGAGATGCATAAGACAAGGTACAGGGAAAACTTATGGAGGCTCCATGCCCTCTCCCAGTACCCCACTCTCTCCAAATCCCCATGTTCACCAACCTGGAAGCTCTCTAAGCGCTGTCTTTTTGAGTTTTTATAGAGGCTCCATTACATAGGTATTGATCATTTAAATCATTAGCCATTGTCCTTTGAACCCAATCTCCAGCCCCACTCCCCTTCCCAGAAGTCAGGAGTGGGCTTGGGAGTGGGTCTGAAAGTTTCAATCCTCTAGTCATATGGCTGATTCTCCTGAGAAACAGTTTCCATCCTTAGGTATTTTCCAAAAAGCTCTTCTTTAATATAACAAAAGACATCTTTATTGCTCTCCTCACTTAAGAAATCTCAAGTTTTAGGAATATGGTGCCAGAAATAAGGTCAAAGACCAGATATGTAATTTTTCTCACAAATCACAATATCACATATACCCAGGCCATGAGGAATGATTGATGATCGGTACTCAGTCTGATTCACAAAATAGAAAACAGAAGATACTTATATATTATTCACATAATAAAAACAGGAAAAAAATGGTGTATGTGAAAAATACAAACAATACTTCTTAACTTTGGGTACATATGAGGTGTAACTGTAAGTCATGAAAGTGAACATGGAAAAGCCAGGCATATGGATTTTGAGGTTTATCACCCTCCTGCGCTCCATCTGCCATGCTCTGCTTCACAGCAGTTACAGTTTAAAAAAGAAAGAAAGCTGGTTCTTCATCTTCATTTGGTTCCTTCCCACCTTCATTTGGTTCCTTTGGTTTCTTCATTGAGGAACTCTCAAATTCCTGCTTTCTTCTCTTATGCACTGACTTAACTGAGACAACTTAGAGAAAATAAAATGGTCAGGAGTGAGAGGGGCCACTTAACTCTCCTTTGAACCTAAGCTACATTCTTAGTTTTACTTTCTCTAACCCTTCTGTGGCTCTTTGAATTTTTAAGGGAAGTGGTGCTCAGCTCAGCTTAAATAATAAAAACAGAGAGAAGCATTGACCTCAGGACAAAGGGAAAGGGGAGAGCAGCAAAAGGAGAGAAAAGAACACAGAAAGAACACAAACAGAGGAAGGAACAAGTTAGGGGTTCCTCCTCTGGAAACCATGGAACCCAGGCATCCAGAAGTTGACTATATGGAGAGCCCCAAACACTTTAAAGGTCTCATTGACAAGCTCACACCTACAAATCTAAAAATAATAATAATAATAATAGAAGTAGTAATAAATAACAGTAGTAGCTAATAATAATAATAGTAATCATTCATATGTCTTTAGGTATGTGTCCCTCTAATCCTCCTATCAAAGACAGTGAAATTCAATTTTGTAAAATCTGCAGCTTTGGGGAGGAGAGAGGAAGTTGGCTGATCCTGAAAGAGTCTGCTTCTGTGTGAGGTCTGGCACATTTTAATAACTTCCTCCTGTTTCTATCATATTTCACTTTCTTGGTGCTTTCCCAGTCTTGCATATATCTCACGTCATTATAGGTTTTTGGTATTTGCAATCTTCTCTAAAGAAAAGTTTGGGGCTTCCCCAATGGCAGTAGTAGTAGTATAGAACCCACTTGTAAGGCAGGAGACATAAGAGTCTCGGGTTCAAACCCTGGGTAAGGAAGATCTCCAGGAGAATGGAATGGCTACCCACTCCAGTATTCTTGCCTGGAGAATCCCATGGACAGAGGACCCTGGCTGTATTCGACCCTATGGACTCGAAAAGAGTAGGAAACAACTGAAGCAACTTAGCACTAGGAAAAAGGAGAGTGTGGTAGGGTGTTGAGCTAATGACAACATTTATAATGCTTGCTTGGTGAGGGAATGAAAAAAAATTGCCACCAAAATGACAAAACAAAGTGTACCTATATACCACCCAAGCACATAACAAAATCCCTTAATATTCTCTTAAACTCAGGTATAGCCAGCTTTATGTAAAACAACTCCATACCAAGAAACAACTTTGAGGTGAAGAGGGAGTTCTGCAAGTGCCAAGTCCTTTCTTCATCCTCATTATACAAATGAAAGGCATTCAGTTGCATCCGACTGGTTCATTCATTCATTCATTCGGTAATTCAGTTTGTAACCCCATGGACTATTTGGTCTACGGGATTCTCCAGACCAGAATACTGGAGTAGGTAGCCTTTCTATTCTCCAGGAGTCTTCCCAACTCAGGGATCAAAACCATGTCTCCCACATAGTCAGCAGATTCTTTACCAGCTGAGCCACCAGGGAAGCCTTATCCATATACAATAATACTCATTTCTGAGGTATGATTGAGCATTCCAGATACTTTCACTGCATTATATCATTCCCTTTACAGAGCAATCATCCAAGGGAAGCCCAATATAAGCAAGGCAGCATTCATTAACTTCATTTAGAAATGACGTACATCATGAAGCATATTTATATTTATAATGAATCAAACACTTGAGTTTGTTAAAGACAAGGCTTTCTGATTTTGAATAATCTGGGCAAAATGTGTCATATCTCTATTCATGTTTTCATTTATGAACACAAATATACTACCTCCTACCTGGATTGTTATAAGTTTTAAATGAGATATTCATAGTGAAAGAGCTATTTCATAGAAACTTTCTTCCTAGTGCTTAAAAATCTTTCTCAGAGAAGAAATAGGTGGACCAAGGTTCAAACTTCAGAACTTCTGATTCTGATACAGGTATTTGTTCTTTTTTCCAGCCTGTCTTGTAAAGATTAAAGGTGTTCACAACTGAGCCAATGGTTAACTTTTCTTAGCCAGGTGGTCCTCAAACTTGAGGAACTAATACCTGATGATTTGAGATGGAGCTGATGTAATAATAATAGAAATAAAGTGCACAGTAAAGGTAATGCACTTGAATCATCCCCAAATCATCCCCCACTTCTACCCTTGGTCCGTGGAAAAGTTATTTTCCATGAAACATGTCCCTGGTGCCAAGAAGTTTGGGGACTGCTGAACTACTGCAGGTTAAACATCTTAAGATACTTTGGTCTCTATGAGGACATTGATTCAGTCCATCTTCCTGAGGGTCTCACCATGTTCTTGGGGAGATAGACAAGTAAACAAATTATTGCTATTAACTACTGTGGAAATTCCAGCATCAAACAGTTTTTAATCTTGCTGCTGCTGCTGCTAAGTCACTTCAGTCATGTCCGACTTTGCAAGACTCCATAGACGGCAGCCCACCAGGCTCCTCCATCCCCAGGATTCTCCAGGCAAGAGTATTGAAGTAGGTTGCCATTTCCTTCTCCAATGCATGAAAGTGAAAAGTGAAAGTGAAGTCTCTCAGTCCTGTCCAACTCTTCGTGACCCCATCGACTGCAGCCCACCAGGTTCCTTCGTCCATGGGATTTTCCAGGCAAGAGTACTGGAGTAGGTTGCCATTGCCTTCTCCGTTTTAATCTTAGGTAGGAGCTATTCCAGTTGTGGGTCATCTAGACTGTGGCAGGAAGCCACTGTATGTCCATCTTCTTCTGGTGACCAAGTGTCTACTGTATGAGCTTATCACATCATTTTTGAGCATCTACTGATAGTTCTGAGGGAATCTGAAAGTCCCTCCAGCCTAGGACCTGTTTACCATTGTCTGACCAAAAAAAAAAAGCAAAGTCAAAGAGCAGGGTTTTTCCATAAGGTTAATTTCAGAATAAATATCTACTATGATTCTATAGGAAAACATTAACAAAGCCAAGCCCTATTCACCTCTGGTTTCTCAGAGAACAGAGAAATAATCTCCACACGCATCTCACATCATCAGCCTAAAAAATCAAGAGACATATCCTAAGGAGCCAAAATAATTGAATCAAATATCTTAGCTTTCAAAAATGGGCACTAGTTGATTATTTAACACAGAAAGTCAGTTTAAAAAGAATTATCCTCTCCATCAAATAATTTTATCTTAAAAATTACAGATGATTATTTGTTTACTGTTCTTTCAAACTAGAGTCAAATTCATTTACTGAAATGAGAGTCTGCCAATGGAGGCTCTTTCTCTTAGAAAGGCCATCCAAAAGTCTACAAGCAATAAATGTTGGAGAGGATGTGGAGAAAAGGGAACCCTCTTACACTGTTGGTGGGAATGCAAACTAGTACAGCCACTATGGAAAACAGTGTGGAGGTTCCTTAAAAAGCTGCAAATAGTCCTGCCATATGACCCAGCAATCCCACTACTGGGCATATACACCAAGGAAACCAGAATTGAAAGAGCCACGTGTACCCCAATGTTCATCGCCGCATTGTTTACAATAGCCAGGACATGGCTAGATGCCCATCAACTGATGAATGGATAAGAAAGCTGTGGTACATATACACAATGGAATATTACTCAGCATTAAAAAAAAAATTCATTTGAATCAGTTCTACTCAGGTGGACGGAACTGGAGCCTATTATCCAGAGTGAAGTAAGCCAGAAGCAAAAACAACAATACAGTATACTAACGCATATATATGGAATTTAGAAAGACGGTAACGAGAACCCAACATGCGAGACAGCAAAAGGAACGCAGATGTATAGAATAGACTCGTGGACTTTGTGGATGAGGGTAAGGGTGGGATGATATGGGAGAATGGCATTGAAGCATGTTAATTATCATATGTCTAATCAATTGCCAGCCAAGGATTGATGCTCGGGGCTGGTGCAGCGAGATTTCCTGGGGGGGAGGTAGGAGGGAGGGGGGTTCCGGAGGGGAAGCATATGTAAACCCATGGTGATATCATGACAATGTATGGCAAAAACAATAAAAAAAAAATAAGTTGTACCTGTGCCAGTGATGTTTGTAATTTTCACACTCAGATTTCTGTCATGTTTTTGTCCATGTGTTTCAAGTGGAGAGAAAACTTGAAGCATTTGCTAACCAGTCTCAATGGTGAGAGTAAACAAATAGTAGCCTACTAGTTACAAGTGTTCAGCCTTCTATGGGCACCAGTTACTATGTTTTTCCAAAGAAATTGAGAACTATTGATAAATCAAGGAGTAAGTTAAGTGGCCAACAGTTAAGAGCCTCTACTGTATTTTCTGTGTCTGTGGGGAATTCCAGGACAGCCCTTAAAGAACATTTAGAATGCATATTTAATAATAATTAAATTGTCTTTATCAACATCAAAATCAGAGCTGAATTCTCTGATGACTCTTTAAGCACGATTTTTGTATTGTTGCTTGTGATGAGGTCCTCATGTTTAAGAGAGCAAAGACTTCGTGCCTGTGTTTGTTGAGTGGAGGAACACTCAACGCTCTCCAGAGATAGAACATACGTTTGCTCTGCAACAGGATCAGTTTCTCAAAGCAACACAAAAACAGTTTTATTTTGTTTTTTAAATTCTGCCCACACACTTTGGAAAGTACTAGGATATGACTGCAGAATTCTGAACCACAAGGGAGAGGTATGTCCATTCTGAAAAAAATCTAAGTGCACATATGACTCATTTTGACCCTACTCAAATCTATGTGATCCTTCTGGAGTCGAGAATGTCTATATTTTTTAAATAGAATGAGTTTCATTCTACGGAAAGATGGTCCTACCAGGATACAGCTGAGATTGTGCTTAGGTCATCCACAGAGTGATTTATGTCCACACTGTTGATATGATACTAAATATTTGGAATCCATTCACCATCTGGTAGGTATTGCACAGTCAAGTATTGGATTTGAAATCTTAACCACACACATGAAGTTTTATCTGCATCTGATATGCTGATAGATGTAACTTTCAACTGGGGTTGGGATCTATTTTGACTATTCTTACTTTGATTCTTTTGGGCCTTTTGCTTGTATAACTTATATTCTTCTCTTTAAAGAACGCACATGAATAATATAACTAATGCTTTTCATGCATCTCTTTTGCTTCCACAGGAGGGATTTTTGAAACTGTGGAAAATGAACCTGTTAACGTTGAAGAATTAGCATTCAAGTTTGCGGTCACCAGCATTAACAGAAATCGAACCCTGATGCCTAATACCACATTAACCTACGATATCCAGAAAATTAACCTTTTTGATAGTTTCGAAGCCTCACGGAGAGGTAACTATTTTCACACTTTTAAAAGCTTCTTTGGGTGATGTTTCTGCTCCACAAGTCACCTTCTCTTTGCTACCTGCCCTTTTGCAAAGTGGACATCTCTGTGCAAAGGATTTGCAGGCAGTCTCGGTCCAGCACCACCTGAACCCTCCTAATGGATGTTGCCTAGTTCTGTTTTCTGGGCCTTTCTGATTAGCTTACCCTTCAGTGCCCTCCACTCTATGATTAACTGGTTCAGCTGTGAATGGAAAATGTCAAGCTTGATCTGTTTTTCCTTCCTAAGGCTGAGATACCACCATGAAATTGTACAGTGCAGTCAAATAAAACTTTGTGGAAGGTCATACCTACTGAGCATGTGGAAATGCCCACAACACACACACTTCACAACCTGAATTCTAAGAAGCTGTGAGCCACTGGGTATACCTAGCATCCTCTCAAATATTACCTTATTCCCTTTCCACAAGATCAGAGAGATGTGAAGATTATAAACATTGAACAATTATGTTTTACACTTGAAACTAATATAATATTTTATGTCAATTATACCTCAATTTTTAAAAGAGAAAAAAATAAGAAAAAAAGAATGGAACCATGTAATAAATAAATAAAGCAGGGAAATGTATGGGATCAAAGAAAATCTTTTGTGTCTGAACAGAAGACAATTTCCTAGAAAATAATCTAATTTGCATGTAGCCTGCAAGGTTTGTCTCATGGAAAGAGTCTTTGATGTGGGACTAATTTACAAATCCTCCAAACACTTCCAAGATTACCCTTTCAAGCCACATTTGACATACTTGAAGATAGACTCTAACTAGCTGGGAAAGATTGAGGGCAGGAGGAAGAGGGGACGACAGAGGAGGAGATGGTTGGATGGCATTATCAACTCAATGGACTGGGTTTGGGTGGACTCCAGGAGTTGGTGATGGACAGGGAGGCCTGGCAGGCTGCAGTTCATGGGGTCGCAAAGAATCGAACACGACTGAGCAACTGAACTGAACTGAGAAAGTTGTTGGGTTTCCCTACAGATGTTCATCTGGGAATATCACCCCAGAATATATATGAGGGGCTCTTTCTCTTTTAGAGGAAAGCTTTGCCCATCAAAAACACACAAGTGGGGACTTCCCTGGTGGTACAGTGGTGAAGACTTTGCCTTCCAATGCAGGGGGTTCAGGTTTCATCCTTAGTTGGGGAACTAAGATTTCACAAGGCTCACAGTCAAAAAGCCAAAACATAAAACTAAAGCAATACTGTAACAAATTCAACAAAGACTAAAAATGGTCCACATAAAAAAAAAAATCTTAAAAACACATACAATTAAGTGGACAATGAATGCCGTGTCCACGTTAATTTCCAAGTAACTAACTAAACACTGGTTGTTTCCACTTAGAGTTCACCTCATTAGGACTGCAGGATGTGTTCACTTAATATGCTTTTCTGCCAAATTCTTGTGTCCTTTCCAAAAAAATGGTAAAATTTGTTTTCCTGGGTGCACAAATGAAAATTGAATAGTATAGTGGTTTTCTTTAAAAATCTATAGCATCATCTTAGTATAAGAATATTTCCCTTTTTAAAGATCAATAAAGTTTCAGATACTATATAGGTCAGAGTTGTCTGTGAACAAATAATAAAACTTTATACAGAACTTTAAAGTGTATAAGGCATCTTCACATAAATTATCTCTATGAGTTACATCTCTCTCTGTCCCTTTCTCTGTATCTCCCTCTCTGTCTCTCTCAGACACACACGCTCACATACACACTCGTGCATAACACTGTTGAATAAATATCCCCAGAAAGCCAACCACATTTAACAATAATACTTCAACCCACATAAAATCCAAAGCATTTCTGTGACCTGAAGTACCTGCCATATTTATAAATTAAACACCCCCAAAGCTTCTTGAAACTAGTAATTTTCTGGCAAACAGAATTCAAAAGGATTGATTTTCTGTCAAGTAATATTAGAATCCCCAAGCTAAGTATTAGCAGAAATCTCAATCCACTGCTGATGCTAGACAAAACCATAGTTCATATACTCTCATGCCTTCACTTTTTCTTGCTAACCAGTAACAGCACATCCAGAAAATTAGCATCTGAGGACAATTTTCACCTATAGTATTAGAAAATTATGCCTTTATATCTCATGTGATAATTCAGTAATGAAGAGCACAGTGTCACAAAGTTCCTTGTGAATGATTGTGTACACTTGCTGTCCCACAGATATGTAAAATATGGTTCTCAAAATTTTACGCATTAATTTTTCTCTCTAAATCAAGTCAGATAAGTTTGACAAGACCACATTTTTTTCTGCTTATCTTTTACTTGTGAAATGGCATTATTATAAAAATCAACACAATTTCATTTATACATGTTGCTATTATTTAATTCATATATTAAATGATTGTTTCTCAGTAGTTCCAAATTCTTTTAAACTAGCATTAATATATAAACTTGAAATTTTTTTACACTTATGTTTAATGCCAGCATATATCTATGATAGGGCTTCCCCGGTGGTTCATACAGTAAAGAATCTGCCTGCCTGCAATGCAGGAGGCCCGGGTTCAATCCCTGGGTGGAGAAGATCCCCTGGAGAAGGGGATACTGGCAACCCATTCCAGTATTCTTGCCTGGAGAATTCCATGGATGGAGGACCCTGATGGACTACAGTCCATGGTGTTGTAAAGAGTTAGGCCCAACTGAGTGACTAACACTTTTGTTTTATGAGGTTATAGAAGATAATCTGTCCCAACTTCTCTGGAAGGGAATTTGGTTTATATATATCAAGAAACTGAAAAATATCAATAGCACTTAATTATAGCTGAAAATCTACTCTAAGAAAGTAATGTAAAAGTTAAAGAAAAATATAAGAACTACGAAAAGTGTTTATAATATTATTTATAATAGCCAAAAATTAGGAGCAACTTAATTCAGTACCATATGTTCAGTCACTCGGTCAGTCGTGTCTGACTCTTTGCAACCCCATGGACCATAGCTCACCAGGATTCTCTGTCCATGGAAGTTTCCAGCCAAGAATACAGGAGTGGGTTGCCATTTGCTTCTCCAGGGGATCTTCCCAACCCAGGGATCTAACCCAGGTCTCCCACATTGCAGGCAGCTTCTTCTCCATCTGAGCCACCAGGGCAGCTCCATTCTGCATCATCAGTCAGTTTAGTTGCTCAGTCGTATCTGACACTCTGTGACACGCATGAATGCTATGCTAAGCGACATAGGACTAGTTAATTAAGTAAGTGATGACACTCGGCATCATGGACTAGGCTATTCTGTGACACTAAAAATATTACTTTTACAGAATTTATAATGACTTGAGGGTAAGAGTGTGTTTTTAGTATTAAATTTAGTGTTGAATACAGAAAGTGATGTATCTATATTGTGTTCAATTTTTAGATAAATTGGAATACCAAAATATTAGGTTGGCCAAAAAGTTTGTTTGGATTTTCCTACAAGCTCCTATAGAAAAATCCAAACAAACTTTTTAGCCAACTCAGTGTGAACTGATATTATTTGAAATTGATGGAATTTCAGGGCCGTTTTTACTTTCTTATAATTTTCAATATTCTAAATTATCTCAAGGAGTGTATATAATCTTATAATGCAAAAAAGTTAAAATTAATTTTTACATGCATATCTACTTTATTTTGTTCAACTACATGTTGGCTAATGTTGATGTAGAAATAGGCCTGTCCTTGAGCTGAGTCCATGGACTCTAGTCAATTCTACCATTACCCAGAGACCCTGACTCACTGCATTGTCTATGACATTAGTGAAAATGTGAAAAGTGAAAGTCGCTCAGTTGTGCCAACTCTTTGCAACCCCCAGGACTATACTGTCATGGAATTCTCCAGGCCACAGCACTAGAGGGTGTGGCCTATCCCTTCTCCAGGGAATCTTTCCAACCCAGGAATCCAATCAGGTCTCCTGCACTGTAGGTGGATTCTTAACCCACTGAGGTACCAGGAAAGCCCTGGTAGTGGGTTCATTACATTAGTGGGTTGGACCACATATCTTCTAAGACCCTTTTAAGCTATGCTATTCTATTATTCTGTAATTACTTATCAATATCACTGAGTATTCTTTGGCAATTTCTCAATAGCCTGGACCTCTTTTCTGAATTTTGGGAAGGACTGGAACTAAAGTACTCTGCAGCCACCCAGAGAGGCTTCTGGTTCAATGACCATGTTAGTTATCTTCACTGCTAAACTGTCACATGACAGAATTGAATTCACATGACATTCACTTGGCAAATGGCTTATAGTCGCTCTGAGTGCTCCTGGGTGGCATCACACCAAGAAAGAGATTTAAACTCCATCTGATTAAAAGTAATGAAGTGAGACCAACAACTTATTTTTGTTTACAGGGCATTGGCCCTGTGATGTGTTGCTAATCATTTCAACATTTGCATCTCTAGTATTTAGTATCTCAGGGATGTTGAAAGTTGTTAAGCGTGTTTCCTCAACATACAGATGGAGAGTGGAGGAAGGTTTCCAATAGTGAAAATAAGGAGGACCCATGAAAGGGGAGATTAAATTCACAGAACTCTCTTTCTTTCTCCCTTTCCTTCTTTCCCTCTCCACTCTCTCCTTGTCTATGGACATCAGCATGTGACCAGCTGGCTCTTGGTGTGGCTGCTCTCTTTGGTCCTTCACATAGCTCCTCCGTCAGTGCTGTGCAGTCTATTTGCAATGCTCTCGAGGTTCCACATATACAGACTCGCTGGAAACACCCTTCCGTGGACAACAGAGACCTGTTTTACATCAACCTCTACCCCGATTATGCAGCTATCAGCAGGGCAGTCTTGGATCTGGTCCTCTACTACAACTGGAAGACAGTGACCGTGGTGTATGAAGATAGTACAGGTATGGGACTCACACAAGCCATCACCTATCCATGTGTGGTTGGCATAAAGGGAACCAGAGTATTCTCTAGGCATCCACTCATCAGGCAGAGTGCATGAAGATGGTTTTTTTATGAAGCTAACTGAGTATTCTAGTTTGGAAGCATCATGTGTAGCTGGCTCCTATTCTTTTTGGTGAGTTGATCCTTTCTGATGACCCTTTCATCATCAAACTTAAAGGCACTTTTTAAAAAAAGAAATATCACCTTATTGACATATGTTATGATCCAATCTGAATAATAAAGGTGCAATTTAATGTATCCAGTTCCATCAAGAATATGACCATGACTCCATTGTTAAATAAAACAGAGAAAGTTTGGAAATGATCATTTCAAGTTATGATTCCAATTCAATAAGTAGCTATGCAAATATCTTGAAAAGTTTCTAAGGTATGTAAAGTATCTATACTCTGATAAAAATTAGTAAAAAATAAAGTACATCAACATAAGAATCCAATTAGAGGTTGTATCGATAGATCTGATCATTTCACGAGGAAAGGACTAGGAACTCTGGTAATGAGACCTTAATGAAGCTCGCTTTGTTCCACCTGCTAACTTTAAGGTGAAGAGCAGACGTGGGGTGCTGAACACCTTACTAGACATTTCTCTGATCTTACCCAATTGGAGGCTTCTTTTATTGGTACCTTCCCCCCTTGCCTTCTGTTTACATTTTGAAGTTTGTTGGAGTTAAAGACCCCTTTCATGTGGTTTAAATTCTGCCAGTAACTCTCAATTGTCCACACAGGAAAGTCCAAGTCCTTCTAATTTAAAGCCCTTCACCATCTAACCATTCTCATCTTTATTAACGCAAGTACTAGCTGAGCTACATCCCCAGGGCTCTCTCATCATTTCTTAAAGACACCCAAGTCCATTCCAAACATTTCTTTCCAAGGCTAGCCCCTCACTTTGGAAGGACCTCCACATAACCTCCAAGGTGGTAAGCTCCCCCACTGTCCATGATCACACTCAACGCTCCTTTCCTTCTAAAGCTCTCTGAGACCACACTGGGAATTAACAACACATTATAAATATAAACATTATATTACATGCTCCCATGATCTGTTTAAATGTTTATGAGACTAGGAATTCCAAAAAATTGGAATTTTATCTTATTCATTTTTATAATCTTCTACCTAGCACAGTCCTAGCATATAAGAAACTGCTTAGTTATTACATGTGGAAAGAATAATGTTATTTTCTTTCTGAATTTTTTTTTCTTCAAGAATTGAAATCAGCTCCTTTCCTTAATCTATACATTTGGTAGTAAGGCTAATAAAATCATCAGCAAAAATTATCCAAGCCAAACAGTTCTAAGCTTTTTAATGGTAATTTACTTTATCACTCTCTCTTAGCAGATGCAAGCATTTATGGATACTATTCTTCAGAAGGTGAACAATAAGCTTCCTCTATTTGGCACTAAACTCTGTTCCCATTTTCAACTATCAGATAAAAGTGACTTTTGTGGTTGGAAATATTCATTTTTGTATTCTTATACCTCATCTCATTTTAGAAAGAAGTGAACTAGGTGACTGTATATATAATTTACAAATACTATATTCAAAACAAGAAGGGTAAGCTGCTCATATAAGGGTAAGGCAGTCATATTTTTAGAGTTTCACCTGCTTGCTGTGAAGGAAGAAAATACATTATCAAACGAACTCCATAAGGATACTTAAAGAGCCTTATGATATATATTATATTATATATAAGCATAATAATGCCTTTCATGTTGTCTACCTTTGTACATAGAGAATTCCAGGAGCTAATAAAATAATACTATTTTCCATTATGTGGTACAAGTTTAGCATATTTTTCTCTCATTATTTCTACCATTTCCAGCAACATAGGACCATCTAAAAGGAAAACAAATCAATGAATAATATTGAGGCATCTAGATTTAATTTAAGAAAGTTTAACTAAAAGTGTGAGCATAACTTGTAGACTGCAAATTGTATTGAGAAAAATTATAATTTGCAAAAGGATAATATAAAAGTCGATGTCCTAACCACCCTTTAGATTTCAAGTGAGTATCCATAACTGACTGCCATTTTGCATAGAGGAAATTTGAACTATCATTTCTATTACATTTGAAAAGAAACTGAAATCTCCTCTTCATTCCTATTGAGTTCACCTGAGCACAATTGCTCATTAAATACTTGTTAAAATTGAAAAATCCAAAGTGAGTTTGTGTTTGCCCATTAAGTTAGAGATGATTCATGGTAAAATGATTTTGCTCACAAAGACATTAAAAATGTAAATGAATAATCAATTGAACCATTAAATTGGAACCCAGAGAGTAAACAGGTCAACTGAGATCAATAAGAGCAGACATCTTTTGACTCTGAGTGGGTTTAATACTGCTTGACTCAGGGTTTTGGTTGCCGTAATTATCAAGCCATAAAAAGGAGAAAACTTACTAAACCTGAAGGAAAAGAAAGGACTTGGATGTGCTCAGCACCCACCCCTACACCAGAATTAAGTACCCATTAAAGAGAGCACTTTATTGAGATTTGTTTAGGAGTTTGTTAAACAGCCTGAAGCCAGCACAGATGTCTATGGGACTAAATGGTCCATGACTCCCACCGAAGTCAACGGGAACACTGTGCGTGTCTCTGAGGACAAAGTCCAAATCACTATATACTAGTAGGCAGAATTCTGTCCTCTAGAAGAGCAAGTGTAGAAAGACCCCAGAGAACAGTTACGGCGAGTGAAGTTTTGCCTCGCTTCCTCTCTCTCTCTGTTGCTGGGATGTTCTTCCCATCAGTCACCTACTTCTCTCTGACTCCCAAGCTTACCCTAGGCAATGGGAAACTGCTGCTCATTGGTCATCCCCTCTGTTCCATTAGACCCCTGGTGGAAGCCTGGCTTCCATCCCTCCACACACATCAAAAAGAGCTGAGAAGCTGAGCACCAAATTCAGTGTGGAGAATATTCAGCAGTTTCTGCTTTCTCAAGGCCAATGTTAGTGAAATGTAACCACGGTCAATTCTGTAGAACAAAGGCTTGCAAACTTTTTTCTCAAAGGGGCTAGTTATTAATACTCTAAAGTTCAGGTTTTATGAGCCATAGTGCCTTGGTCCCAACTATTCTGCTGATGTGGCAAGAAAATAGTCACAGACAGTATGGAAATGGGCAAGTATAGTGTATTCTAATAAACCTTTGGGATTTCCTAATAGCTCAGTTGGTAAAGAATCTACCTGCAATGCAGGAGACCCAGGTTAGATTCCTGGGTCTGGAAGATTCACTGGAGAAGGGAAAGCTACCCACTCCAGTATTCTTGGGCTTCCCTTGTAGTTCAGCTTGTAAAGAATCCACCTGCATTGTGGGAGATCTGGGTTCAATCCCTAGGTTGGGAAAATCCCCTGGAGAAGGGAAAGGCTACCCACTCCAGTGTTCTGGCCTGGAGGATTCCATAGACTGTAAAGTCCATGGAGTCGCAAAGAGTCAGACATGACTAAGTGACTTGCATTGCACTAATAAACCTTTATTTACAACAAATAAGGAAGCCAGTGTGGTTGGATGTCAGTGAGAGGTAAGATATGAGTGTGTCACACTTGTGGGGGGCCTTAAAGATCATGAAGGGCTTTGTAGATTATTGGAACAAGCCTTGGTTCCTCATGAAATGGGAAGCCATTGCAGAGTTTTCAGAAGAGGAGTGGCATGATCAAATTTATATCATAAAAAGATCACTCTGGCTTTTGTATTAATAAAATGACATAGAGAGGCAAGCATAAAATCAGTGGCTCCTACAAAAATCAAGGCAAGAGATGAAAGTGATAGCAATAGAGAAGAGAGGAATGGTCAGATACTGGGAGTATTTTGATGTTGAGATAGCATAATGCTCTGAGGGAGTATAGGCTGGATAAAAGAGATAGAGGAGTCAAAGATAACTAAGCTTTTCAGCCTGAGCCAAAGGATGGAGTTACCTTTGCCTGAGATGGGAAAAGGTATACATGGACATAGTTTGGAGAAATAAGGATAACAGAGGTTCAGTCATAAATGTGTTCTTTGATTTTTCCATGTCTATTAGACCTCCACATGTAGGTGAGGAGTAGACAGTTAATATATGAATCTGGAGTTCAGGAATGTAGTGTACACTGGCATACAAACTTAAGGGTCCTCAGGATATTGATGGAACTAGATGAGGCCATCAGTTAAGTCAGTTCCATCCAGATATGTTCATAAAACATAATACTTAAGAATTTTTTTTTAATCCATGGTTGCCTCAAGTCATTTTTTCAACACATCAGAGCATGAAATTTATAAAATGCAGCCTACAATAAAGAAGTATTATCTGTCACTTACTTAAAACATAGTCTCAAAGTTTTACAGTGAGGATTCATTTGAAATAATCTAGCATATATAAAAATGTCAGTGATTGAAAGAAACATTGAATCCAGAAAGAAAATCCAAGAAAAATGACAACCACAAAAATTACAATAACTAAAGTCTCGAAGTGCTGACTGATTGCCATGCACTATTCTAATTATTGAATGTAATTAACTCATTTAATATGCTCAACTACCCTGTAAGTAAGTGCAGTAGCTACTCTTTGGCTATATTTAAACAGTGACTTGCGTTTGTTATGCCTATGATATTTTCCTTCATTTCCCCAAAGAAAATAGAAATATACTGTATAGAAGCAAGAACTTTGACAAAGGCCTAAAATTTGGACTTGAAGAAAATTAAACATTTTGACATAGGTGGTCAAGCCAAAAAGTAAACAATCAGTACCAAGTAAAGGAATAAGTGAATTTTTCACCTTAGCAATCATAATTTACATCTCTGTGTTGTTATGATCACCTGTGCTAGCCAAAACACTCTGCTACACACCCTCCTACAATCCTACCTGAAGTAGTTGGAGAACCCTGGGCACTCAGTACCAACACGATAATACGTTCCAGTTCTCTTTCTTCTGCTCTTACTCTTTCTATCCTTTCTGTTTACCCACTCTAATCCTCTGACAAGAACCCCTTTCAAATTTTCAGAGTTCTGCTTAGGACACCAATCTTTAGATATTTCGTGGTGACTTATTATTTTTAGCTACCACTGATATTAGCCAGAATTCAGGACCAAAACATACTGGTGAAGCTAACAAGCACATAGTTAAACTCAAATATTTTGACTAGATTCTTCTGTGGGGCTCTTTGCCATTAAGAAACACAATTTTTCTTTTGGGCAGTCTTCAGCCTTTTTTGATGCCCTTTTGAAAAACCGTGTGTACGAACATCTGCACTTAAAAGTGTTGTATTTCCCCAGGTAACTCACTCACTTACCCATCTCCATTTCTCAGTCTGGTTTTTCCCTCCCCTCTGGAGAGTATATAGATCCCCTTAAGAATCCTATTAGATTTGGATATATTAATATATCAACATGTTTGTGAAATGCCATTTTGCATGTTTCTAAGTCCACATGAAGATGAAATTAATATTTAAAATGTGTGATCTTATCTTTGGGTCCCAACGGTTTATCACATTCATTTTTTTGACATCAAATCCACAGATGTGGTACATATAAATGGACAGGGAATTGGATTAAGACCCCAGGAAACCTAGGTACTTTTCTTTTAAACTGCTGCTCATTAAATATAACTGGAGCTGTCCAAACATGGATTGAGCTGCAAAAAATGAGGTAGAGAATTTCTCAAACTAATAGGTGTTCAGCAGCAGCTGTGTAGAGGGGATTCATGCATCAAGGAGGGGTTTGACCTTTAAGGTCTCTTCCAATGCCTGGCATCTGTGACTCATTTTCAGGGCCAATTCAAACAATTAACCTCACTCTACCTCACTTTCCTTACTGTAAAATAGCACTGGCACCTAACCACCTCAGAGGTATCTTCTGAGGTTTACTGAGCTATTTATAAGACATGTAGGATACTTCATAAGAAGGGGCAATGCAAATAGCGAAGTTTATTATTATTTAAGGAGAAGACAGGAGAATTTTTAAACTTCTACTGGAAATAGCAGATTCTTTTTTTCTCCTCCATATGTTCCACCTGTTCCCAGAGTTGATGTGCATTCAAATCAGCATTTTTCTGTGTCACGTCTGAGTGCACAGAGCAGATAGATGGCCCAAGAAAGTGCTTAGAATTGGCTACTTGGACGCTTTTGAAACTTATCTCTACATGCAGAGCCCAGTTCAAACTCATATGGAATAAACAGGCTCCTTGTTCTCAAAGAAACACTTTTCAAACCACAGGTACAGTTTACCATCATTGCATTGCTGGAGGTGGGAGTGGAGGAAGCAGGCTCATGTTTTGTCCTTTTATTGAGTAAGATTTGAACTTAGAGAAAAATGGCAAGAAATATAGAGTGAACTCCTATAACTAAGTTTAACAGCTATCATCATTTGCCCTGGGCTTCCCTGGTAGCTCAGATGGTAAAGTGTCTGCCTGCAATGCGGGATACCTGGGTTCGATCCCTGGGTAGGGAAGATCCCCTGGAGAAGGAAATGGCAGCCCAATCCAGTACTCTTGCCTGGAAAATTCCATGGACATAGATGGAGGAGCCTGGTAAGCTACAGTCTGTGGGATCACAAAGAGTCAGACACGACTGAGTAACTTCACTTCACCTTATCATTTGCCCACATTTGATTTAATACTCTACGAGTCTCTCAGTGCAAAAGCAGCAACAATAGCAAGTAGCAGTGTTGTTGAACTGTTTGAAAGTAAGTGGCACACAGCATGACTATTTTACTTCTAAATAAATTAGTGTATATTTCCTAAGACCAAGGATCTTCCATTTTTATAACCGCACTACAATGATCAAATATAGGAAACTTAACATTGATACAATTTTTATACATCTATATCAATATTAATATTAATACAGATATATGATATGTCAGTTTCTCAAATTATCCCAATTGTATTTTTAAAAAATTCAGGATCTCTCATTGCATTTATTTGTCAAGTCCTCTTAGTCTCCTTTGGTCTAAAGCAATTTGACTTTTCCTTGTCTTTCATGACTTTAACATTTTTGAGGAGTCCACATCAATTTTACCTTAGAATGTCCCTCAGTTGGGTTTGTTTAGTTGCCTCCATTTCTGCATTTTTAAGGTTTTTGAAGTGTCCCTGGGCTTCCTGGGTGGCTCAGTGGTAAAGAATCCTCCTGCAATGCAGGAGACACCAATTTGATCCCTGGGTTAGGCAGATCCCCTGGAGAAGGAAATGGCAACCCACTCCAGTACTCTTGCCTGGGAAACTCCATGGACAGAGGAGCCTGGCGGGCTAGGGTCGATGGGGTCACGAAAGTCAGACCTGGCAGAGTGACTAAACAACGGCAAACTACTGCAGTGGGCTAGAAAACCCATCACCATGGCCAGGTTGGCCTGCACCCTTACCATGCGCTCCAGCTGGACTCCAATCCTGGAAGCACGGGGTGACTTGGGCAGGGCTGTCACCCACACCTAGGAGGACCATTAGCAAAATTAGGGTGAACTGAGGTGAAAGGCACTCAGTCGTGTCCGACTCTTCGCCACCGAATGGCCGATACAGTCCATGGAGTTCTCTCAGCCAGAACACTGGAGTGGGTAGCTGTTCCCTCCTTCTCCAGCGGATCTTCCTGACCCAGGAATCGCACTGGGGTCTCCTACACTGCAGGTGGTTTCTTTACCAACTGTGCTATGGGGAAGCCTAGCAAAATTAGGAGACATGTCCAAATCAATTTTCTTTCCCTGAAGTAATGACTAGTTTAAAAACAAGTTTTAACTGCTTTACAATGAAATGTTAACGATTGATGGATTGCTGCAAAATGCAAACAAAAGGGAAGGCTTTCTCTAAATTTTTGTCTCCTGTGAACTAAAAAAGCGTTTTGAATTGTAAATTCTGCTGTTTGTTAATGAGGGCAGAAAGGTTGCTTTTTTTCTTTTTTGAAAGCAAACAATTGCTTTGGAAGAGAAATGTAAACCTCCCCTTCCTTGCTCTTTATTCTTTCTACATCTTGGGTCTGTAATCTTTAAATCTGCTGATCCTCTCTTTCCTGAGGCAAATTCACCTGTATGTGGACAAAATGAGTAAATCAGGGTTTAGTAGTGAGTTTCTCCAAAAGATAAATTTAGTCCAATTAAAAGCTGGTCTTTTGTACCGAGTTCTCCTTTCTCTTCTATTGATATTAAAAACTTTCTTTTATGAAACAGTTGTGAAAGCTCACAGTTACTTTTTGGAGGAGGAGGGAGCCTGTTTATTAATGGATTCATTTGCCAAATAAAGGCTAAATATTTTATGCTCGTCTAACGTTCTTTCTTTCTCTCATTTATTTACACAGATATTTATTTGCATAGATAGTCAGTCATTCAATCAGTTAAATATTTGATCTTAAATTTCATAGTCAGGAGGGGTGATTGATTTGGTAAAAAGAGCCCTGGACTGAGCAGTCAGAGGTGGATCTGGCTTTATGCCCTGGATCTGCTGCCCAGTAGCCATACTCAACCTTAAAAAAACTGAGATCATGCCATCAAGTCCCATCACTTCATGGCAAACAGGAGTGGAAAGAGTGGAAACAGGGACAGATTTTCTCTTCTTAAGCTCCAGAATCACTGCAGGTGGTGACTGCAGCCATGAAATTAGAAGATGATTGCTTCTCGGAAGGAAGGCTGTGACAAACCTAGACAGTGCATTAAAAAGTAAAGACATTACTCTGCCAACAAAGTCCTTATGGTCAAAGCTATGATTTTTTCAGTAGTCATGTACAGATGTGAGAGTCAGACCATAGAGAAGACTGAGCACCTAAGAACTGATGCTTTTGAATTGCGGTGCTAGAGAGGACTCTTGAGAGTCCCTTGGACAGCAAGGAGACCAAACCAGTCAAGGAGACCAAACCAGTCAATCCTAAGGGAAATCAACCCTGAATACTCATTGCAAGGACTGATGCTGAGGCTGAAGCTCCAGCACTTTGGCCACCTGATGAGAACAGTCAACTCGTTAGAAAAGACCCTGATGCTGGGAAAGATTGAAGGCAAATGGAGAAGAGGGCAGCAGAGGATGAGATGGTTAGATAGTATCACTGACTCAGTGAACATGAGCTTTAGCAAATTCAGGGAGATAGTGGAGGACAGGGAAGCCTGGCATACTGCAGTCCATGGGGTCGCAAAGAATTGGACATGACTTAGTCACTGAATAACAGCAAGCCTTAACACAACATTGAGCAAGCTGGTCCAGCCCCAGTTAGCCTTAGGTCATAATTTATGAAATTAAGTTATAAGTGATGTCCATGTACATCACAGGATTTGATGGAATGAAATCCTTCTATGGGCTGTGAGGACCTTAAAGCAAGATGCGTTCATGTGTTCCAACTCTTAGTGTGATACTTGGCATACAGTAAACAGCCAGGAAATGTTTTCCCATAAACATGAATGAATTAAGGAAGAGATATGATTCAACTTTAAAGGCTCTTAACGTGTCTAAGTCATCATAATAGGAAGATGTACTTCAAGACTGATATTCCATTTAGCAAAGAACAAAAGAGCAGCTCGTGGCAGCATATGAAATGAAATTCTTAAAATTTTGCTCACTTTATTTAAAGGCCACGTTGATCTCCCTTGTGGTCATGCTCAAATTAAAAAAAAAATCTGATTGTAAAGCATGAGGACAATAGGGAAAAGAAATTATGGGAGAGACTTGCAAGCAGCCTAGAGTAAAGAAGAAAAGAGAGTGGGTACCTCTTTCATCTTTTTCCCAATCCCATCAAATAATCCAAAGTTATACCTGTTCCCTCAAGCATCAGCAAATTTGTATTTGCAATGCATGATGGTGACATGGAAAGACTGAGAGCTGAACCCACAGGCAATTTGAATCCATGGCTCCTCCTATCTTTATAACCATGAGTAAGTTACTTTATTGCTCTGAGCCTTGGTTTTTGTACTTAAAATAATGAAATGATGACACTTTCTTCATAGGGTTATTGTGAAGATTAACAAATACACAAGTCATTGTGCTCAATTTTATTCTATTAGTTACCCACCAAGTGCTCAGGACAAGTGATTCTGGAAGTAAGAGGACAAGTAACCCATCCATGCCTGTGAGTGCTAGTGCTCAGTTGTATCCAACTCTTTGCAACCCCACAGATTGTATAGCCCATGGGTACAGCCTGTGGCTCCTTTGTCCAAGGGATTCTCCAGGCAAGAATACTGGAGTGGTTTGCCACTTTCCCCTCCAAAGTATCTTCCCAACCCAGGCATCGAACTGGTATCTCCTGTGTCTCCTGCATTGCAAGCAGATTCTTTACCTACTGAATCATTGAGCCACTGAGGAAGTAGATGAGGTAATTGGGAGCCTTCAACCACATCAGTACCTGGGAGCCTTCAATCACACTGATTTGAAAAGAAGCAAGTTCCCAGGAAGTTAAAAAATTAAGAAGGATAATGAGCACTAAATTTTGATATGATTCTACAACTCCTCCTTTCCTTGCTCTTTTGACCAGGGTTCATTTGACCCTGAAGAGTAACTTTCTCTCAAATTTACTGTACTTTAGAACCACACCTACCCAAGGTATGAGAGAACTCATAACACCTTAGACACAAACATGTAGCTTCTAGGAGAAAGGGTAAAAGTAAGAGTGTTAGTCACTCAGTCATGTCTGGCTCTTTGTGATCCAATGGAGTATAGCCTACCAGGTTCCTCTGTCCATGGGACTTCCCAGGCAAGAATACTGGAATGGGTTCCCATTTCCTTCTCCAGGGGATCGTCCCAACCCAGGGAAAGAACCTGGGTATCCTGAGTTGCAGGCAGATTCTTACAAATAATTAAATAAACAAAACCAAAAAGTAAAAGAAGTGCCTCAAGTCCAGAGGTAGCTGGTGTGTATATGCTGTATCCTACATGGTGCATACCACAATTTCTATCTGAATAGTGACAAAGCTTAACATTTCCTATTGATTACTTGAAGCTGACACATCTTGAAGGCACAGACTGTGTGATAAAAAAAAAACAAAATTCAATTTTCCAGTGGAAGTCCTTGAGTAAGAACCAGCATCATGCAGTGTAACAAATACCAGTTAACGTTAGGGGAAATAAGACTAAGGCTCTATATAGCTGTTGGTCTTGCCTTAGTAAAATACTTCTGTTTAAAACAATGGTGCAGTTCACTGGATTCATTTTTGTGGTGAATTAAACATTCTTCCTCAAGTTAGTTTAGTTAGCTGTATACACTCCTATAACTATGAATGGTAGATTTTGTTTTAAAGAATATGCTTCTGCCCTTATTATCATGATTTTTTAAATATTCAGTGGTCTTTTCTGTTAATCAAGAAAGTATTTTCCCATTCAATGTTCAATTATATTAGAAAGAAAAAATAAGCCATTTATAAATAGCTTATATGGCAGAAACTGAAAGATTATATAGAACAGCCCAACAAGTTAACTACAAAACAGTAGGTTATATATAAATATTTGATGAAAGGTTTGCAGAAGTTTATAGTCCCAAGAAATTCTAGTATTTTACTGTTTGTTTGTTTATTTTTAAGTAAGCTGGTCTATCCATTACCTCAAGCACCTTCGAAAACATCAAGCAAATTTTGTTTACAAAAGTTTTACAGTTATTGACTTGATTTGCTAAAGATTTGTGGTGAAAGCTGGAGAGGACAATTGCATTCTAAAAAAAAAATTCAAAATCCTCTTGGGAAAATTGTGCTTCTAGCCACACATACCCACAAAAGGAAAATATGATATGATCCACCATAGAAAGAGGAATGATAAATGAGCAGTCAATAATGCAACCTTTAGGTAGGTGGCCTCTTGATACGTTGGGGGAATGATATGAGTTTGACTTTAAATGGCAATAAACAAATACTCTAGACAGAACTGTCTGTTGCCTGACTGAATGTCATTTTCCAGGTCTCATTCGCCTGCAAGAGCTCATCAAAGCTCCCTCCAGATATAATATTAAAATCAAAATCCGCCAGCTGCCCTCTGGGAATAAAGATGCTAAGCCGTTACTCAAGGAAATGAAGAAAGGCAAGGAGTTCTACGTGATATTTGATTGCTCACATGAAACAGCTGCTGAGATCCTTAAGCAGGTAAGAAGCAGAGGGAGGAAAAGAAAATGAAGGGAATGTGTTCATTTCTCTTTCTCAAAAATGCCATCCGGTATCACTGAGTGCCGTATGCTAAAACTCCAGCAGTTCAGTTAGGCTGAAGATCACAGTTTTCAGAACCCTTTTAAAGAGCCATTGGGCACAGGCTTCTTTGAAACCAGTTGTTGGTATGTAATTACAGATGTGTGGTCCTGTGTCCTTATTGAGAGATTAGTAGATCCTGCCAGCAGACATTGAGATGAGTATCATTTCAAGGTGATTAAGCATTCTTTTATTTTTTATGTCTCAGAAACAAGCCAAATTTTATTTATACAACGCCTGCCTTGCCCTCATGGCAAGACTTCTTCTGTCAAACATGCAAGATTTCAAGTGCAGTGAAAAAGGGAAACAGGGACAAGTCACAGAAAAGATGCTTCTCTCTCCTCATTTGTTGCAGACTATAAGCTGTCATGCATTGATCTCCATGGATAATGTGGATGGAAACACTTGATAAATTGTGAAACCTTATATAAATGAAAGAGGATAATAATGTTAAGAGTGATAACAACAGAGTAATACTTTCTGGGCATTTCAGGATATATAGCATTGGTCTTATGCCCAAGAAAGAAAGTTCAGAACTAAAAAAAAAAAAAAAAAAAAAAATAGATTAAAGCTAGAGTGGCCCTCAAATCAGAGTGATTTTACCCCTCAGGGACTTCTATCGATGTCTGGAGACATTTCTGGCCGTTCTATTGGGGACAGTGGCACTCCACTGACAGCTAGTAATTAGACTCCAAGGATGATGCTAAGCATCCTATAAGGCACAAAATCCACACTCCTCCCCCATCCTCAGCAAAGGACTATTTAGCCTAAAATGCCTTGAGAAACTCTAGCATAGACAAAGACAATGGGAAAAGCAAGCTGGGTGTTTAAAATAGAAGCATTCCACATATATTTGGTAATATAGATATTTGCTTTTCTCTTTTTGACTTGCTTCACTCTGTAAAACAGTCTCCAGGTCTACAAATGACCCAGCTTTGCTTCTTTTTATGGTTGAGTAATATTCTATTGTGTATATATGTTACCACATCTCCTTCATCCATTCAATTTAAGATTGAATACAGCCCTGGCTATTGTAAATAGTGCTACAATGAACATTGGGGTGCATGAAGGAGGTGAGATAAATATATATATACATAACACATATAGCTGATTCATGTTGTACAGCAGAAACTAACACAACATTGTAAAGCAACTCTACCTCAACAAAGGCTAATAAAATAATAATAATAAAATAGAAGCGTTAATAAGGGTCAGGGAATTGAATTAAAAGAAAGTAGGAAGAAAATAGCCAGGTTATAGTTATATGACCTGATTGGTGACTTTCTGTTTTTTAAGTGGTCACTGTGGCCTAAGGCAATGTTTTATCTTAAATGGCACAAGGTGTATTGCACTATTTAGGCTTCCCGGGTGGCTCAGATGGTAAAGAATCTGCCTGCAAGGCAGGAGACCCAGTTTCTATCCCTGGATCAGGAAGATCCCCTGAAGAAGGAAATGGCTACCCACTCCAGTAGCCCTGCCTGGAGAATTCCATGGACAGAGGAGTCTGGCAGGTTACAGTCCTTGGAGTCACAGAGAATCAGACTTGACTGAGTGACTAACACTTCCTAGTTTAAAAAACCTGGTTAACTTACTAGTTTAAAAGGTATTGAGTGAGCTGTGCGGTTTATTGGTAATGCACACTAATTTCACACGTACACCAACCCCTCCATTCAGATGCAGAGCTGTGGGTTTCTGAGTTGCCTGGAAGAGATCTCTTGGCACAGTCATCCTGCTTGACTCTCCAGTGTTATATCTAATAACTGAAGGGCGTTTCTTGGAAGCCATTGAGTCACAGGATGCATTTAAAATTGCCACTGAAAGCAATCATAGACCTCATCAAAGCTAATCCTCTCACTTTATAGGAGGTAACATGACTTTCTAGAGTGACCCCGCCAGGAGCTAGAACTCAGCCTCCTTTAACCCACCTGGTGGTTTTTCTGCTGTGACACTCTTCTTCTCCAGTTAGGCAGACTAGCCGTTACTTACTTCTTTTTGTTTGTTTGTTTGTTTGTTTGTTTGTTTTCTCCCTTTTATTGTTTTTGCCATACAATGTCATGATATCACCATGGGTTTACATATGCTCCCCCTTCAGAAACCCCTCCCTCCCCCCCTCCTCCCTCCCCCCCGGGAAATCTCAATGCACCAGCCCCGAGAATCAATCCTGGGCTGGCGATTGATTAGACATATGATAATTAACATGTTTCAATGCCATTCTCATAGTTCCATGAACGCGTCTTTGGATATTATAAGTACCTTTCAGTAAAGAAAACAAGCATATCACAGTGATGTCAGAGCTGAAAGGTGAATAAATATAATCAGCTGCCCTTTATCCCAAAGCTTCATTTGAGAATTTTAATACAGTCATTAAAGTGTGTAATGGAGTGTGGACCAGAACTGAGAAAAACAACCAGATTTTATGCAGAGCCCTCAAAATGCAAAGAAGCATCCTATCCCAAGAGTCTTTTATAACGGAAGCTAGGGACTTCTGTTACATTTAAGGTGTTGATTTGCTGATGAGGCTTCTCTTGGCTAGAAATCTGTTTGGCTCACATAATTGGTCATATCTCTCCCAAAGGGCAGGCTTGGAACAGACAAGGGAAATGCCTGGTGGTCATGGGAGGGGCTGCTTCTCTATTTTGCTAAATGTGGATATAAAGTTCCTTTGATATAAGTGACTCTTTCCTTGTAACATAGAGGTTACATCATTCAAAGGAAATTTTTAAAATGAAAATAAAAACACAGAAAATCATCCAAGATAAACCCTCTCAAGGACTGTCTGGTAGGGTCAGGGAAAAATAAGATTAGTTCAGTTTTGCCCAAGCCATTGACTCAAACACTTCTTTCTCCATCCTGTCTTATCATGTTTTATCTTGCTTTCCCTACAAGGGAAAGCAATTGAAGAAACTGTTCACCCCCTCTTTGTTCTAGACCAAAGATTTAAAAAGATTGGGAGGAGAGGGGAACCTTTTCCAACATGAAACCCTCATCTTACTGCATGGGGTAGAAGTATTACCCATTTTTTAAATCAAAGCAAAGGACCCAGGTTGGTTGGATGGGCTTCATTTGGACTTCTAAGAGGTTGTTATGGTTTGAAAAGTTATTTAGAAAAAAAAAAGCCTTAGGACTTTCTATTCTGGTCAAAGTGGGGCATTCTGTGCGAATGGATACTCTATGTGATTCAGTTGAACTTGCTCCATTAACCATGGGCAACTACATACAGAAACTTTTTCTGAGACCTTTCCTCAATGTCTGTGGAATATCTTTAGGGAGTTTAAGGGTTCAGGAGTATAGGGTCCTATTCCAGCCACCACTTAACCTATCTCCTTCTCCTGAGGGAAAGAACAAAAGGAAAGAGGCTCACCTCTTTCACTGAGATGCCAAAGATGGTGTCTAACACCCTGTTTGCCATCTCGTGTCATCTCAATTTGTTATTACTGTTGTTTAGTTGCTAAGTCATGCCCAACTCTTCTCTGTCCTTCACTATCTCCCAAAGTTTGTTCAATTTCATGTCCATTGAGTCGGTGATGCCATCCAACCATCTCATCCTCTGCCGCACCGTTCTCTTCCTGCCCTCAATATTTCTCAACATCAGGGCTCTTACCAATGAGTAGGCTCGCTACATCAGTTGGTCAAAATATGAGAGATTCAGCTTCAACATCAGTCTTTCCTGTGAATATTTGGGGTTGATTTCCTTTAGGACTGACTCTTTTTTCCTGGTTTATCACAGTTTATCCTTAGGTAAATTTGGCATTCTCTCTTCAGAGTTGACAACACTGAGGCTCAGATAGGTAAAGTGCCTCATACAAGGTCACTCTCTGAGCTGCCAGGTTGGGTCTCCAGACCACCTGATCTCAGAAACTGTGTGTCTACTTTATAGTAAAGGGCCCCCATTTCAGAATGGAGAAGGCTTTCATTCTGAACTAGGCTTCCACCACTGTCTGGGGAAAACCCAACCACTTATCACTCTTCTCCTTTAGATGAAATTAGTATTATTAGCTTTTACTTCTTTGGTGACTAGAATCACTGCTGAGAAAATATTCTCTACCAGATCAACTTGGCTTTCTTTTCATGCACATTTCTCATTATCTTTCTGTACTTCCCTACACCTTCATCATATTTTACCACTTTTTAATGATTCTTTAGAGAAAAGAAATCAAATGCACTCTAAGGAAGATATTTGACATTTATCTAAAAGTAAAAACTGGGAGAAAGTCTATAGTTATTCTTGGGCATGCTAATCACTTCAGCAAAGTAATTATTTCTATTCATATGGAACAAGTACTATATGATGAGAATCTGAAAAGTTATTTCCCCAAAATTAGTTAGAAATTCAAATGTCAAGACTTGGTTAGACTACGGAAGAGCAGGGCTCTTCTGTGAACAAACTGTCTTTGTGAATTTCTGCGGTCTGAGAGTGGCCCCAACAAGTATCAACTTACACATGGGACCCGTTAGGTCTGTAAGTGTCTTCTTCTTCCCCTGTCCCCCCACCACCTCCCAGCAGGCATCCTGCTGCTTTCAGAGGATGCTGCTCACTGTTTAATCCACCCTTAATGTTGAAATCTCCGGTCACCAGCTCCTCCTGACTTCTACCTCCCTTGACTCCTCACTGTCCACCACATTTTCACCTCCGCTCATTCCCACTGAGTGTGATTCTGCCAAGAGAGTAGCCGATGGCAGATAAATTCAAAGATGAAGCACAGGGTAGAAGGACTCTGGGTAGGGAATTCCAAACGTGTGTCTAGTGCCATGCTCGGTGATAAGCAGCATTCTCCTTTCATAAACATTATAGCCCTTGATAAAATTGGTACTATCTTGTTTTTTGCAAACGAACATTGAAGCTCAGGGACAGTATTAATTTTATCAACCGAGAATGCTCTTAATGCAAACTCCTGTGACCTATGTAATGTAACCCACCCTCCCCGCTAGCCTCTTTGCCTCCATTACTCTATTTCAGGGACATTCTGCCTGGTCATGTAACATGGCCTCTTTCCCTTCTGTATGACTTTTGCACTTGCAGTTACTGACACCTTTTTCCAAAATTGGCCTCACCTAAGCCATTGTGATTAATCATTGGGAGATAAAGAAGAAAGAACCCCTTCTCTTTTTTAAATATCTATTTATTTGGCTGCAACAGGTCTTAGTTGTGGCAGGCAGCGTCTTTTGTTGTAATGCATGGATTCTCTAGTCACAGTATATGGGCTCGGTAGTTCAATGTGCACGCTGAGTTGCTACATAGCTTGTGGGATTTTAGTTCTCCCATCAGAGATCGAGGGGCTTTCCAGGTGGCTCAGTGGGTGAAGGATCAGCCTGCAATACAGGAGACATGGAAGACAATGGGTTTGATCCCTGGGTCGAGTAGATCCCCTGGAGGGAGAAATGGCAACCAACTCCAGTATTCTTGCCTGGAGAATCCGATGGACAAAGGAACCTGGTGGGCTACAGTCCATGGGGTCTCCAAGACTCAGACATGACTGAAGCAACTCGGCACACCAGGGATCGAACTCACATCCCCTGCCTTGCAAGGCAGATGATCAGGGAAGTCCCAAAGAAGGAAATCTTTTCTCATTCCTTGTGACCTTGCACTCTACTTAATTGCTTTATAACCCTAATAAAAAATCTATAATTAATGAAAGACATTGATCCATTTGTTGTCCATATCTTCTACTATACTCCTATATAAGAGGATAGATGCCTTCTTTGTCTTGTTCTCCCAAATCCCCAATATCAATTACATTATTTAACACACATTAAGGGCTCAATACATTTCTAGTGAATGAATAAATAAAATGAATGTTCCAAGAACTGTGCTTGAGGCTCTTCATAAATAATCTTTCTTCTGTCCCACTCTATGCTGAACTCTCAGCTCTGCCAGGCACAGTGAGCAAGTCCTCTGTGCCTCAGTTTCCTCAAAAAGAAGGTTTCATTCAACCCCAAAGTCCTGTATTACTAACTGTGATATGTTTGAGCTAATAAAATGCATTTTGCAACCTGAAAATAAATGTGCCTCTTTGGAGAAGAGCAGAGTTGTTTTCAAACATTGTAATAGGATTGAGAAAGCAAGTCACTATTTCAAGCAGAGTAGCGGGAACTTAATGATCCTCTGATGGGGAGGGGGGGATGCAATGGTGCCCCATCAAGCTGGGATACTGCTCTAGAGCTGGACCAATTTTCTGAGCCAGAGAGTGGCCACTGGCTGAGTGAGAACGTACTGCTTCTGACTCAGGAAACCGGCCCTCTTGTTAACATGAGCAACTACATCAGAGGGGAGATGTTTTCCCCCCTTACGACACTCGTGGCAATGAGCATTAAGCAATAATTGAGCCATTAGTCTCCATAAAACATTTTAGTACCAAAAATATTTTGTAGAATTATATTGCATTTTCTTCCATCAACATTTGTGTGCTTTTGTTGCTATTTTTTTTTCCTTTTGTTTCAATTAACATAAAAATGAGGCCAGGCAGAAAATGCATTTTTTTTTAATGCCCAGTTTCCCTCTGCTAGGAAGTGCAATGGCAACACGGATTAATCAAATAATTTTGTGCGTTGATTTTTTTTTCCTCATATAAGCTATGCCTAACAGCTGTGACTCAGGCAAGAGGAAGAAGTTCAATGGGTATAATTTCATGTTTTAGATAAGTTTCATTTCACATTTTCACAGGACAGAAACACCATCAGTCTTCATGGCTTAGGACAGAAGACATCAAATAAAGCAGTATACACTGTGACATGCTAAGAAGTTGCACACCTGTGTTTAGAACTTACATCTGCTAAGTCAGATCCCCAAGTCCATTATTTCTGGTCATAGAACACATAGAATAGGTCAAAGATCATAGAAGCTACCTTTTACTTAACACTTATCGTGTACTAGGTACTGTGCTAAGCAGGCTAAATGAATCATTCATTTAACTTGTATGAGGAAATTCTGCATACAAGAAACTGACAGAGCTCAAAGAGGTTTCATAACTTACCCAAAGTCATAGAACTAGCTAGTGGCTAGGCTGCAATTTGAAATGTGTCTCGGGATTTAAAAGGAAAAGAAAGTATCCACTTCTACTGCTGTTGTGTACATCAAGATGTCAAATGATTCTCCAAGTGATGGCACATGGAATGCATTTTAATTAAGTTTTCTGCTTCTTGAGTGCAGTTATTTCCCTTGATTCTCAAACATCCAATCATTTCTAGTTTACACAAGTCTGCAAGAAATGCTGGCTCTATTGAACCCCAGTAGTGAACATTGTAGGGACATGGTAGAGCAATTTATTCTTTCATCCAACACCTATTTGTCGAGTACTGATTGAAGGTGAGAAAGATACAACAGCAAAAACAATAACAAAACCCCATATGTTTGCCACTTTAAGGCAAAAAGAGAACTCGAAACTGAATGTCACAAGAGTTTAGCTATCCAATGCCAATATACTGGTTAGAGACCACGAAGCTAATTTCTAAAGTGGTAAGGGACTGTGACTGAAAGTTGTGATTTGCAAATTCTTGTCTTCTCCTAATAGGAGAAAATAAACACCATTTATTGGGTAGACATTGTGTGTCAGAATAGGCTATGTATTGACTAAAATGATATCTTTTTACTGTCTCAAAATATCCCATGTGACAAATGAGAAAAATGAGGTTCCAGGGTTAGGGCTAGAATTTCAAACCAGGGTCTGAAGTGCCATTGATCTGAGTTTCTTAGACCCTCTTAATGTTCTACTTTGAACAAGTCTGTTTATTCCTCTCAACCCAGTCAGCTCATCTGTAAAAAAGGATTGTTGGATTCTATTCTAATTGTTGCTAATCTTCCCTTCAGCTCTGAGCTTCCATGCATACAAGTGAGCAAGAATCCTCTTACTAGTGTCTAGACATAAAGAACATGCAGAAGGCCTTGTACTTAGTTGACTTTCAAAGAAATGGGGAAATAAGCAGTTCATTCTTTTTTAAGGTTTTTTAGAGTCCTTAGTCCTTTTAGAGTCCTTAAGTCCTTTTGAGACACTTAATTGATGATAAGTTCATTACTTGGATAAATTCTGACAATGTAATAGTGATGAATCTCAATTTATACTAACTAGATGATAATTTGTAGTATGTTATATAATTATTTTGGCAGCACATTCCTATCCTAATTATGTTTCTCTCGGGCTAATATTAAAATCTATTTACAATTCCTGAGCATATAGTTAGTTTGGGTTGTAAGGAGTAGTCATAGATATGAGTGTTATTAAATATACACAGAAATTAATTGAGCTCTATGAATAATCAAGGATTTCCTGAAGGGGTTTGCAATTTGTTTATATTCTTAGTGTACAAGATGCCCTTTTTAGAATTCTCTAAAATCTTCAATGAGTAGATTTGGAAAAGGACTTAAATTTGTTTCAGTCTGAATTGAGAGGTAATAAAAATCACATATATGCCTCAGAAAATGCTCTAGTGCTTAATTCCAGCTACAGAAAAATTTGGCTATAATAGGCAATAAGAGAAATTGTCTTTGCAATGGAATTGGGGGCAATTTAAAAGGAGTCATATAAAGAGTTTGAAGACTATATCAAAGCACGTCTTAAGCCCAAGTAGAATCAATGAACCTCAGCTCAATTTAAAATTTCAAGGATGTCTGTGTCCCTCAGCATGCCTTTCTTGGGGGAAGGGGTCCATAGCTTCTAGCAGATTCCGTAAAGAGGCCTGAAGACCGAAGTGGGTTAGAAATCACTCTGTTATGTCAACCATGCCTGCTTCTTCAACCGTTCACAAATGCAAAGTGAAAGTGAGATCACGGACTGCAGCCCACCATGCTCCTCTGTCCACAGAATTTTCCAAGCAAGAGTACTGGCGTGGGGTGCCATTTCCTTCTCCAGAGGATCTTCCCAACCCAGGGATCGAACCCAGGTCTCCCACATTGCAGGCAGATGCTTTACCGCCTGAGCCACCAGGGAAGCTGCAAAAATCATAAATGCAAAATTCAAATTCATAAATGCAAGATTCTACCAAAAAGATCCCTCCAGCCTACTTTGCCCATGATTGTTAGTCATGGGGTTTTTTTTGTCTTAAGGGTGATCTTATAAGATGTAAATGTCACCATTTATTCAGCTAACACATATTGGATGTTTTCAATGTGCTAAAGACTGTGCCGGGGTAAAGGGGAAGAATAAAATACTTGAGATTGGCACATATACACTACTGATACTATGTATAAAATAGATAACTAGTGAGAACATACTGTATAGCTCACTGTGCGGTGACTTGAATGCGAAAGAAATCCAAAAAAGAGGGGATGCTTGTATACCTACGGCTGATTCACTTTGCTGTGTAATACAGACTCATAGGCAAAAGGAGAAGAGGGCGGCAGAGGATGAGATGGTTGGATAGCATCACTGACTCAATGCACATGAACCTGAGCAAACTCTAGGAGACAGTAGAATACAGGGAAGCCTGGCTTGATGCAGCTCATGGGGTTGCAAAGAGTCAGACAGGACTTAGTGACTGAACAACAACAGAAACTAACACAACATTATAAAGCAACTACACTCCAATAAAAATTAATCTATAAAAGGAGAGGATTAGATCTCTGAAAAATAATTATATATTATATATTGCATATTATATATATATATATATATATATATATATATATCAGGTGTACACCTGAAATCAACACCACATTGTGAATCAACTATACTTCAATTAAAAATGAATTATATATATATAAAAAAAACTATGGAAAATTCCAGCGTATTGGATGAGGTTGTTTAGTGGAGGACTTAGTGACTTGCCATTTGCTGTATCTGTGAAATGGGAATGTCACAGCACATAACTCATGTTGTTTTGAGAATAGTTAAATGTAACAATGCCTTAAAGGCATTAAGCACCTCACTACTGACACATGAAATATTCCATATGTTACAGATAATCAGCATCAGTATTATTAGAGGTAGGGTATATAGACAAAACTCTGAGAATATACAGTACTTCCCAGTCCTAATTCTAGCCTTGTCACCTCCCCTACCACATCACAGTAGTGGTTCCCAAACCTTCCTTCAGCTTGAATGACTGTTTAGTGATCTCATGAAGATCCCATCTGATTTCATTCAATCTCCATACCAAACTTAACACGTTATATCTTCCTCCTCATCTTTCCTCCAACCGACCTGTTTCTCCTCTGGCCCCTGTCTTGATAACTAGAAATATGAGTCAATTACTCAAGCCAGATACCTAGAAATCTCCTTGACTCTCCCTCACCTTTCCAATTTATTAGTTACTGAATGCTGAAGATTCTGCCTTCTAAATAGGCTCCATATTCTACCTCCTTTTCTCTGTCACTTTCATCATCTTCCTCCTGTACTAGAACAATTGATCCCTTGGTCACAAGTCCCCTCCCTCTCTTTTACTCCATCCAGTCTACTTGTAGCCTCAAAAAAAAAATGTTTGTTTTAGATAAAATATCTGATTTTACCCCTCTCATGTTTGAAATTCCCGAGTTCTCTCCCCCACACCCTTACTGACTTAAGCATAAAGGCCACGTTCTTTAGTGTGTCATGCAAAGTCCCCCACAGCTTGCGTGCATTACCATTATAACACCAAGCACACAAGAGATCAAACCAGTCAATACTAAAGGAAATCAACCCTGATTAGTCACTGGAAGGCCTGATGCTGAAGCCGAAGCTCCAATACTTTGGCCACCTGATGGGAAGAGCTGACTTTTTGGAAAAGACCCTGATGCTGGGAAAGATTGAAGGCAGGAGGAGAAGGGGGCAGCAGAGGATGAGATGGTTGGATGGCATCACTGACTTAGCGGGCATGAGTTTGAGCAAGCTCCGGGAGATGGTGAAGGAAGGGGAGGCTGGCGTGCTGCAGTCCATGGGCTCACAAAGCATCAGACATGACTTAGCGACCAAACAACAACACAAAAATACCTATTATTGTATGCATTATACAATTTTAGCAATTTCATTACTATTCTTTTTACAAACTCCCCTTTCTTAATGAAGGCTGATTCCATTAAAGAGATTAAAGTTCCTGAAAGATCACTAAAGGGATTTAAAATTAGGATCTAATTAATTCTAATATGTAAAGAGATGTTGTAGTAGAAGAGCCATGTAGGTCTGAATTCCTGACAGTAGGAGGAAAAGTTAGTAAGACTTCTCATAGTACCTGCAGCATCACCCATGGTACAACCTTTTAGAGTGGGGTGCAGCTCTTTAAGGAACAAGGATCAGTGGGCAACTTATCGTGATTTCTTGGCTTGATGGATTCATTCTCTAAGATAAAAGATCCTATTCCTGTCCTTCTACCTTTGCTCTCACCAAGGACCATATGCTTTTATTTGGGTTCTAGAAGTCCAGAAACACTTTGTACAAATCACTGACTTTTCTTCCCACATTGACCTCCTATTATAAATAGAGCATAAAGAGTTCAGTATTGAAATCATACTTGGGTTCAAATACCATAACCATGCTCTATCCCTCAAATCTGTAAATTGAGGATAACACTTCCTCCCCAATAGCAGATAAATAATATGTCCATGGCAGTGGACATGTTGTAAAGTGAAATAATGTGAAAATATTGGTTGTTCAGTCATGTCCGGCACTTTATGACCCCATGGACTGTAGCCCTCCAGGCTCCTCTATCTGTGAAACCCTCCAGGCAAGAATACTGGAGTGGGTAAGCCATTCCCTTCTCCAGGAAATCTTCCTGATCCAGGGATCAAACCTGGGTCTCCTGCACTGCAGGCAGATTCCTTATCGTCTAAACCACCAGGGAAGCCCTATTAAATAGTAAGTTTGATCATTATTTTTACAGCTTTAAAATATGGTTGGTTGATGTAAATGAGGGATTTTCAGCTCTGGCTATACGTAAGCATCACCTGGAGAGTATCAGTATCACAGATATCAATTCTTAGAACATACCTTAGACCAAATAAATCAGAATATTTAGTGATGGGGTACAGGCATTGGTGTTTTCTACAAAGTTCTTAGGAGAGTCTAGTGCACTGAAAAACACTGATATAAATACTTATTTTCTAAGTCTGATACCTATTAGATAAATTTACAAAATAAAGTTATCCAAAAAGCCAAAAAGGCAGAG
The DNA here is from genome assembly GCA_007570785.1 of Antilocapra americana. NCBI lineage: Eukaryota > Metazoa > Chordata > Mammalia > Artiodactyla > Antilocapridae > Antilocapra > Antilocapra americana. The sequence continues at coordinate 22,060,776 of ML664170.1, read as the reverse complement.
AAACAGGACCCAGATTGTAACTTTTGCATGCTACAAAGATATCATGAGACCAGGAAGATCATCATTTAGTGATAATCATGACTATTTCTCCCCTAAAATGTTACCCTCAGGCAAATTTGAGGTGTAGCTTTTGTTACCACCATTAAGAAAGAAACTTATTGTGATAAGATTACAATGTATTCAGCATATTCTCTGTTAACTTGCCAGCTTCTAGATTCATTTAGCTCTTTTTTAAAAAAATGGAATATAATTGTTTTACAGTGTTGTTAGTTTCTGCTATACAATGAAGTGAACCAGCTACATGTTCTTTGCTATTAAAGCTTTTCTGCCACTCTAGTCTTCTTATACATCACATTTCCGCCAACTTCCCCTGAGTGTTGCAGAGAGTCTATCCTTTGGGTTCATGTAATCCTCTAAAAGCTTTACACTCTCCTATTTGCCAGGTTGCCTATTTCATTTTGGGAGGGGGAATCTTTTTTTTTCTTTTCCTGCTGCTGTTGTACCCCTTAAATTGCATAATCTTTTCTTTCTGCACATGGCTGATGCCATGTGGCTCTTCTAGTAGGATTACCTTGTGAAGCTAAACTAAACCTCATGGTCTCCAATTCACTTATTAATATCTGTTAATATCAGCTTCCTTTCTTCTTCTGAGCATACCTCTGGAAAGAGAAGCCTAAATAGTACTTAAAAGTGAAAGACACTCCCAAATAGTACAGGTATTCCATTCACCAACACTTGGTGGAATATCTTTGACTTTCTTTGTTTTCACTTGAAAGCAGGGGAAAGTGGCCTGGATTTATAAATCGTATGGCACCATCTCCCAAAGGAAGGAAACCCTAGAGTCTCTCTGTGGGTAGCTTGTATCTGTGTACATGCATGTGGTTAGTATATGAAAGTGAGTGGAGGGGCACAGAGAAGTTTAGAAATTTCAACTTCAAATAAGTCATTTTTCCTTCTTGATATCAATGCACCAAAATTGTGCAATCACATAGGCCATAAAGATGAACAAATGAGGTGTGTTGGCTTCCTGTTGCTGTGCTAACAACACATTTTCACAAATGAAGTGGCTTAAAACAATGCAAATTTACTCTCTGACAGTTCTGGATGTCAGATGTCTAAAGTCTAGGTGTTGACAGGGCTATATCCCTTCTGAAGGATTTGGGGAAAATCTAATTCCTTGCCTTTTCCAGTTCTAGACATTGTCTTCATTCCTTGGCTTGTGGTCCCACATCACATTGCCTTTTATTCCCTCTGTTTCCATCTTCACGTCACTTCTCTGCCTTCTGAACATCACCTTCCATCTTATAAGAACCCTTATAAGGACTACACTGGGCCTATATGAATAAACCAGAGCTGTCGTTGTTTTTTAGTTGCTAAGTCCTGTCCTTCTCTTTGCAACCCCATGGACTGCAAAGCACCAGGCTTTCCTGTCCTTCACTATCTCCCAGTGTTTGCTCAAACTTATGTCCATTAAATCAGTGATGCTATTTAGCTATCTCATCCTCTGTCATTCCCCTCTCCTCCTGCCTTCAATCTTTCCCAGCATCAGGGTCTTTTCCAATGTGTTAGCTCTTCACATCAGGTGGCCAAAATATTGGAGCTTCAGCTAAAGGGATTGAGCCCTAATCTCCTGCATTTCAGGCAGATTTTTTACCATCAGAGCCACAAGGGAAGCCCTCACCCAGAGTATCTCCCATAAATCAAGATCTTTAATCACATCCTCAAAGTTCTTTTGTCATGTAAAGTAACATATTAACAGATTCTGGAAACTAGGATGTGGTCATGTTTAAAGAGCCATTATCCAGCCTACTCCATAAGGAGATGGGTGGTTTTCTGTATGTCTGGGTTTTCAGGGATCCAGTACTATTTTTCTTACATTCCAATGTTCCCTTTGTGGATATATCATAGTCAATTTGTGTTGTTTAAATGTTACTCTCTCAGTCGTGTCTGACTCTTTGCAACTGGAAGGTTGTTGCTGAACCAAGAAAGACGCTGGGATTCTTGGCCTCCAGAGGAGAAGAATTCAATCTGGGGCCAGAGATGAGGCTTGATGGCTCAGAGCTTTTGTGTAATAAAGCTTTATTAAAGTATAAAAGAAATAGGGAAAGTTTCTTACATAGACATCAGAAGGGGGCAGAAAGAGTGCCACCTCACTAGTGTTAGCAATGGAGTTATGTACTTTTTAATTACTTATTATAGTGAATCAAGAGAATGTCTGGAGGTTGTAAAGAACTCACTAGACCCACTCCCATAATTTACACTTTAAGATAACAGGATTAGCCAGAAGGTTTTCTCCAGAAACTGTCTTTAAGCAGGATACATTATTGTTATATAATCCTAAGGAATGTAGAGATAAAAAAGTTTGTCCTTTCCCCCTCCTTGAGAATTCCAGACCCTTCTCTCCTTGGGGACCTCCGGACTTCTTATTAACTAAGAACTGGCTCTCTCACAACCCCATGACCAGCAGATTCCTCTGTCCATGGGATTTACCAGCCAAGAATACTAGAATGAGTTGCCATTTCCTTATCTAGGGAATATTCCCAACCCAGGGATCAAACTCAGGCCTCTTGCACTGCAGGCAGATTTTTTACCATCTGAGCCACCAGGGAAGCATCAATGTGAGTGTCTTTTCCTTTTTGTATCAAAAAAACTGATCTAAGGCCCTACTTATACCTAGCTTGTTCTACTGATAACCAGTGTTAAAAATTGTGATGAACGGTGCATTCTGCTCAGAGGATAGTGTAATTGCAGCCAGAAGTACTATAGTTGGAAAGTGAGAAAGAGCCACACCCTTCCAAAATTCCACACCCTTCTCAAAATTGCTTCTCTGAGGCTTGATATTATTCGACTGTTTCCTGAAGACTATTCCCGTGCTGAAATAACTTATTTCTATCTTGGGGTAAAGCAATTATTTTGGCCACATCACATGTCATGCATTTGGAAGCTGTTCATTTTAAATTATTGACTAAAAACCAATCTGATGGTTTAGAATTTATCCTGATATTGAGAAGGTTGTAAAAGGAGCAATACAGTTCAGGTTAGTCAATATAAACTTCTAAGACACCTGTTTTTCAATGAAAAGATGCAGTAATAAAAACCCTTATAAATATTACAAGAATCCTCAAAATTACTTAGGAGAACTTCAGGTTTCATTTCAAGATTCTGCTACTATGGTAGCAGCATTATGCCAATTATTTGTGACATATGAATTGCTTTTAGCAATGGATGCTGAGAGTTTGTGAATTTCTATCTTCATATCTCTGCATTGCTTTATGGAAAATAATCCAATTGAAATGTAACATAAGCATCTTAAGATAACAGGACACAATATGGAAAGACTTTTGCCCAGAGACTTTCTAAGTGTCTAACAGACCAACTCTTTCACCAATCACAGGAATTAGACTCCCAAACTATCTTCACCTAGACTTGAATGAGGGCTGTCGAGACAAATTAAAATATGGTCTTTGTGATGCTCAGGCTGTATGTGATAATATTTACTGATCTAAACCCAACAGGTAGTCTTTTCCATGAACAATAGAACCAGATCAAGAAGCTGTTGCTGCTGCTGCTAAGTCGCTTCAGTAGTGTCCGAGTCTGTGTGACCCCATAAATGGCAGCCCACCAGGCTCCCCCATCCCTGGGATTCTCCAGGCAAGAACACTGGAGTGGGTTGCTATTTTCTGCTCCAATGCATGAAAGTTAAAGTGAAAATGAAGTCGCTCAGTCATGTCCGACTCTTTGCGACCCCATGGACTGCAGCCTACCAGGCTCCTCCATCCATGGGATTTTTCAGGCAAGAGTACTGGAGTGGGGTGCCATCGCCTTCTCCGAGATCAAGAATAGTCAGTGCTATTGTGAACAAAGCCATTAGGTTCTATTGTAAAAGCTCTAGAGAGCAGCTGGGTCCTGGTGTCATCATCGTTATTGCACAAGAACTATTAAGAAAAGATATGACCAACCTAGACAGCATATTAAAAAGCAGAGACATTACTTTGGCAACAAAGATCCATCAAGCCAAAGCTATGTTTTTTCCAGTAGTCTTGTATGGATGTGAGAGTTGGACTATAAAGAAAGCTGAGCATCGAAGAATTGATGCTTTTGAACTGTGATGTTGGAGTAGACTCTTAAGAGTCCCTTGGACTGCAAGGAGATCCAACCAGTCCATCCTATTGAAAATCAGTCCTGAATATTCATTGAAGGGACTGATGCTAAAGCTGAAACTCCAATACTTTGGCCACCTGATGGGAAGAACTGACACATTGGAAAAGACCTTGTTGCTGGGAAAGACTGAAGGCTGAAGGAGAAGGGGGCAACAGAGGATGAGATGGTTGATGGCATCACCGACTCAATGGACTTGAGTTTGAGTAAATTCCAGGAGTTGGTGATGGACAGGGAGGCCTAGTGTGCTGCAGTCCATGGGGGTCACAAAGAATAGGACACAACTGAGCAACTGAACTGAACTGATGTTTCAGAGTATCTTAATAACAGAGGGATCATTAGAATTGTTCTTCCAAGAGTCAACTGGCAGTGAGTTTTGTTCTGCCTCTTAACAATTCATTTTAACTACAAAAGAAAGAAAACTATAATTATTTTCTAACCACTGAAGCAATAGAATAGTCTTGTGGCTTATCTATAGTAGTCTGATACAGAGAAAGCCTTCATGTAGGTGTCAGCCACCCTTCCCCTCACTGGTTTAAGGACTGTGTTATCTAGATAGAATGGAACATCATAAATATGCAGACTATGTAGGACCTTTAGTATTTTGCTATTATTCTCCGTATTAGCCAGGGTTCTCCAGAGAAACAGAACCAATAGGAAATGTACATGAAGAGATTTATTATGAGGAATTGGTTCATATAACTATGGAGATAGAAGTGAAGTGAATGTCATTCAATCCTATCAGATTCTTCCAGGGCCTGAAATTGGGCTCTCATCTAACACTCAGAAATGACTTGTCCATGGAGACACATGTGCTGACAAAGCAAGAGATTTTATTGGAAAAGGACACCTGGGTGGGGAGCAGTAGAGTAAGGGAACCCAGGAGAACAGCTCTGCCACATGGCTCCCAGTCTCCGGTTTTATGGTGATGGGATTAGTTTCCGGGTTGTCTTTAGCCAGTCATTCTGACTCAGAGTCCTTCCTGGTGGTCGGACATGTGGTGTCTCCTTTTGACCTTTCCTGAACTCTACCAGTTGGTGGTGGCTTATTAGTTCTGTGTTCCTTACCAGGACCTCCTGTTGTAAAACAACTCATGAAATGGTTACTATGGTGCCTGGCCAGGGTGGGCGGTTTCAGTCAGTGTGTTTCCCCTAACAACCCCACAGACTATACAGTCTGTGGAATTCTCCAGGCCAAGATACTGGAGTGGGTAGGCTTTCCCTTCTCCAGAGGATCTTCCCAACCCAGGGATCGAACTCAGGTCTCCTGCATCACCGGCAGATTCTTTACCAGCTGGGACATGGAGACAGAGAAGGCTCACAATCTACAAGCTAGAGACCTAGGAAAGCTGTGGGGGTAATTACAGTCTGAAACTGTAGGCTTGAAAACCAGAAGAGTTCAATGGTGAAAATCTCAGCCCTAGGCCTGGAGAAAGCCAGTGTCCCAGCTCAGGCAGTCAGGAAGGAAGGAAAAGGGGTGAATTCCTTCTTCCTCTGCCTTTTTGTTCTAATCAAACTCTCAGTGGATTGGATGATGCCTACCATACTGGGGAGGATCATATGCTTTCTCAAAAGCTTATTTATCTGGAAACACCCTCAAAGGTACATCCAGAAATAACGTTTAATCTGGGCACCCCTTGGCCCAATCAAGTTGACACATAACAAGAACCATCACCATCTATGAAAACCTTTGAGTTCTTATAACTGATTCTGTATGAACATAGAGTATGATTAACTATGAATGGTATTTTGTTGGAGGCCTTTTTTGTTACCCAGCTCAGTTACATCAGATCTGAATAGTTCATCTTTCTTTATGGAAAAAGAAAATTATTAAGCTTCTCTAAACCATGATTATTTATATCTTTATTACACAAAGAATCAAAGCAGCCTAGAAAAATACCTTTGAAACACAGTCATAAATATTTTTTAAGAAAGGAGAGGAGTTGGCATTGAGGGGAAAATTAGATAAGAAAACCATATGTCTGAATGACATTAGCACATAGAACATATATCTTTTTTCCTGATGAGTTGCTAATGGAGGACCCACAATTTTGACCCTAAAGTCCCTAATAATCAAAACACATACATGACATATTTTGCAGTATTCATGAAATAGAAAATTGTATTTATTCAGGAAAAAAAAACAAAACTCAGTTTGCCTGGCACTGATAACCATGTTAGTCACCTAACATGTTAGTCAGTGTGAGTGAGATCTCTGTCAGGATGAGGAGGGTGACATATATCAATCGCTTCCTTGACCAAAACCAGCACATGACCACACTCAAGCTCAAGGACCCAAGAAATAGAATCCTATCATGTGCCTTTCAATTTGGAAAATTAACAATGGCTCTAATGAAGTCTACACTATGAGTCTTGCAAAATCAAGAAGACTAATAGGTACCCAATAAATCCCTATTATGATATAAAATGGTATTGAAAGAGCTAGATTTTTACACTCTACCAATCTACATCAATAGTATGATCTCAAGGAGATATTTAATAAAAATAATTCTGTTAGGAAACAACCATTATTAAATATTAGTAGAAGCAATTAAGGGGAATGTGGTATCAATATAAATAGGATTGACAGCCATGTTTATCACATTAGTGTGTGTGATATGATGCACTTTGCACCATTAAAAATAATTTCAGTAGAGCCAAAAACAGTCCCTGGCAGTACTGCCTTGATAAAGTATACACTGCCTAGGTCAGCACCTCCTGGTCAATTCAGCAAAGCACAGGAACATAATTTAAAGTATTGTTTGTTAGGAAAAAGTCAGTTTTTCAAAGAGCCATTTAAAAATCCCCATATCATGATTACACTCTTTATTTAAAAAACTGACATTTATCTTGATGTGACATTTTCATAATCCCTTAATGACTTTTACTTGAAATACCAGTGTTGATACATAAAGAAAATCATTATATGAATGCTATAAAATATAATGTATACAACTATTAGACAACAGAGCAGCCAGTTCCAATCAGTCTACAAATCATTGTAAGCACAATTGTTTAAAAAGCATCACCTTTGGTGAAATTGACTTTTTCTTGTTGTTGTTCAGTCACTAAGTCATGTCTAACTCTTTGCAACCCCGTGGACTACAGCACACCAGATTTCCTATCCTTCACTATCTCCTGGAGTTTACTTAAATTTGTATCCACTGAGTCAGTGATGCTCTATAACCATCTCATCCTCTGCTGCCCTCTTCTCCTTTTGCTTTCAATCATTCATAGCATCAGGGTCTTTTCCAGTGAGTTGATATTAGTTTTATTCCAATCTAAAAGTTTCTCATTCACTCGTGTCCTAGAGAGTCCACAAAGTTGGCAGCTCAAAGATCCATGACTATACTTGCTTCTTAATTTTAATTCTCGGAAGCACTGACCTAGGCTCTAGGTAGGAAAATCAAGAATGGGGATTTTTGTAGAATATCAAATAAAAAGTGTATCTGGAAGACCCAAGGTCAGGACCAGCAAAAACAGGTTCATTAGCTGTTTTTTTCACTGCATCTGCATAACTCTCTTCTAATATTAAATAAGAGACATTTTAGATGAATATTTGCCTCCAGAAATTACAAATAGTAATAATAATTAGTTGAATGTTTGCTTTAAGAAAAAATTTGTGCTCTGAATTGATGATCAAATGCCTCCATAATAAAGTTCGAAAAGAAAAATCTGCCCATATAAAAGCCTGAAAATTCAGGTGCCTTGGTGTTTTTTCAGTTCCAGAAATAATATTTTAAATCCTCAGGGTCCGGGTCTGTATCTTGACATAAAACTTGCCAGTTCCCTTTCAAGAAATAATCTCAGCTGCAATTACACTAGCGACCAAAATGAAAAATTGAATTCTGAGTGACCCCAGCAGGTTAGCTCTTTATTCTCCAATAATATAAGAGATCAGCTAACAAGAGCTCGCCATGCATGCCTTTAAATGTTACTGATGGCCCTAAAGCAACCCTACCCTTTTAAAAATTCTTTTGTGCACCTGGTCTTGTTTTCACCATAGGAGTAACTTGCATACTGTGGGCTTATGATTCATAGGGAGAGTTTCCTGTCATTTGTCTTACCTTCATGACATTACAATTTCACTAAATATTCCTCTTGTTTCCGTGTTAGCAGTGAAAGCAGAGGAAGTGTCAGACCTGTGCTCCTGTATGTTATGCGCTGTCTCCAAATGCTCCCTCCCCTTTGATGTAAAATCATTCTGGTTTACATATCTTAGGCACCTTCCAAAACCTCTGATAACTTGTATTGCTTTTCTGAAGACGTTTTTAATCCACGTCTTCATAAACTGAAGTTATGAAAGCCCTTGCTTCATAATGCAAGTGGACATGTTTTCCATAGAGCAGTTTTCCGACCATTGCTGTGAAATGCAGAAACTCCACTCTTAGAAATTCTAATTCAAGAGGTCTCTGGGATAGAGTCTAAGAATATCTGATTTTAAAACTTCCAGAGGGGGTTCACATTTGAATCCAGAATTTATGAGTTATGGGAATAACTATCTTGAAAGTTTGATTTATGAGTCTTCTCCATTCATTTCTATGCAGATACCAAAAAGATAGCACCCAGTCCTTCAGTGACCAACCCTAAGGAAGGTGATGCTGTTGTCATTTAGTCACTAAGTCCTATTGGACTCTTCCATGACACCATGGACTGTAGCTCACCAGGCTCCTCTGTCCATGGGATTTCCCAGGCAAGAATACTGGAGTGGGTTGCCATTTCCCTCTCCAGGGGATCTTCCCAATTCAGGGATCAAATCCTCATCTCCTGGGTTGGCAGGCAGATTCTCTACCACTGAGCCACAAGGGAAACCTAAGAAAGTGATACTCTTGATTTAAAAGATTAATGACAATCTTATCTTCAAAGCATGTACATTTTTTTCTTCTCAGTGGACACCATTTCCAGGAATCCAAGAGAAAAACCACAGTCTAAGAAACTACCTCTATTTAAAACTTTTGTCCTTTCTGTTTACCTCCTTTTTGCTCCTCCCCACCAAATAAAAAACATACACACATCCTTGGAACTGCCAGGATCCCAGTTAGGTAACAGAATCAGACTTAAGAGGCAGTGAGAAGAAGTATAAAAATAGTTTCATCTTTCTATTTACAAACAATCCTCTTTTCCCCTACTCATTCTGTGGGATAAGATGGGAAAGGGTAGAGAGGAGGGTTTCAGAGATATGCATATGTATAGATCTTCATTTAAATATAGCTACATATAAGTATTGCCAATTCAACATTTAATGAGTTTTACTCTGAGGCATTATGATAAGTACTAAAGCTAAGGAGATCAATAAAATATATATCTCAGCCTGGGATTACTCAGAAACCCTAGCAGTATAAAAGGCAAGACTCTGTGCCATTATAGGCAGCTCCAGATATAAAATATGTTGAGCATGAACTATTTTTAAATTTGATGAGCCAACCAATTTTTCCCATGAAGGTCAAGCATAACGTGATGGAAGCACATAGGATGGAGGTCAGTGGCCTGGGTCCTAGCTCCATATAAATCATTGATTTGTCTCAGATTTCTATCTAATGAGTCTCTGGATTTCCACAGCTCCAGGCTATGGCGGTCAACCTACTAATCATCTATTTCTTCTTATAATTTCATTTCTGATTCTTTTCCCTTATTTCTCTTTGGCAGATCCTGTTCATGGGCATGATGACTGAATACTATCATTACTTTTTCACAACCCTGGTAAGCATAGCTGGTGGAAATGTATTTCACACTATCAAAAAATCTTCGGTTATTTTAAAGTCAGCCCTGGTGTCAAAGGCAGGATATTGTCATGGAGGTTTGTTTTACTTTCCTAAGAATCCTCTAAATCTAGAAATGCTAAACAGCAAGCATCTTCTTTCCTTCCCTTCTTCCCTCCTTCCCTTCTTTCTTTTCTTAACTAGCATCAATGCCTGTGCATCCAGAAAGGAATTAAAATAAAGCTTCCATTAAATAGAAGCTGCCAAAGTACAAACTATTAATAAAGAAGAGTCATCTATATTTGCTACATATGTTAGAGGACACATTAAAATGTATCTTGGCATACTATCTGATGTGATTTCCCCACCCATGTCCAGTGGACAGCTGGTTTAGCCAAGGGTCATCTGTCAGGTGTTTGGAAGACTATCAAGATAAGGAACTTGGTAGAGGCTTTCCACATTGAACATATTTCATCATAAAAAAAACCATGGCTCTAAGCCTGAGAAATTCAAAAGAAACTATAAAACCTTAACTTTTGAGAGATTATCAGATTGAAGAAGAATAATTTAAGCATTTAACACATCAAAATAATGTGATAGCTCTCAGCGACACACACAATATACCACTCCCACATACTTCATTCTCTTACATGAGAAGAAGACATAAATGATCAACGTCCATTTCTAACCTGTAAAAGTGTGTCAGCTAAAATCTACCCAGATTTGCGAGATTCAGTAAGGCATAATTTTCCCAAAGGAATCTGGCAAAGTAGGTTGGTGCATCAGGGAAATCAAAGCCTTTGGAACAAGGACCAGACATGTCTCATGCACCTACTTTTGGAAACAGTAAACTCCAATCCTGAATTGAGTATCTCTGAGAGCAGGAAGGGCTGCAGAGGATATCACAAGACAAATGCTATGGGGCAGCTGTTAAAATTATCACTGCTCCTGAGCTCGGAGTCAGGGAGTGGGATGCAGGGCTGAAGTTCCTGAACTTAAGTTTCCATGGTCTTCACTCCCTCATTGACATCCTGATGGGGTCCTCTGTCAGAAGAGTCAAGGGAGACCCTGAGAACTAAAAGGTGTCTTACTCTGCTAACAAATATTGTCCATTCCCCTCACCATGAACACACATGTCTTACTCAAGGCAAGATGGCCATCTGCCTCTGAATTTTCTATTCTTCCCAGGTGTATATGCCTTTAAGAGTTAATTTTGTTGAAATTTGAGAAAAATACAAACAATGAAACCTAAGGAGGTTACCCTTCAATGGAAGGACAGACCAGTTGCCTTCACACTCTTGCTGATTGCCTCACCCTCCACTAACAAGGGGATGTTGAAAACTGGCCCTCGAACTCTCCATATTCTATCTTGCACAGAAACAATTTGGAGACCAAATCAATTTTGCACATATTTAGTGTATTCACATTAATGTATTGTATTTCTGTACTGTTGCATTAATAAGGGAATCAATATGCATCCGGGAAGTTTCTCTCTGACCCGCTGTAACTTGAGTAACTTTCCTTGTATTCAGTGAGTGTGCTAAAGGACTCATTCTGCCTTGGATCTTATTCTTTAAATTTACTTCTTTAAGCAGTTTTCTTTGGTTTTATCTCATCCTGCCATGCTTTGCTTTTGTTGTCTTACCACTTTTGTTCATGAGTATTAATGAAACTTAAAGAAAAAAGAAAATTAGTTACTTAGCGCAAGAGAAGTAGACATAACCATTTAAAAGGCAGTGTATTTTTCTCACATGAGCCAGGAGTTCAGAACTCCATTCTTAAGATTTAATAGTCTAATGTAAAGCTATCTTGGAAGTAGTGATATTGAAAAGAATTATTCAAAAGAATAAATGTGTATGCACCTTCCATACATATAAATCATGAAATGTTTCTGAGGTTTTTCTCTTTAGTGACAACTATCATCACAGATAATGTGCTGTCTTGTACTTTTAATACAGCAGTTACACTGGTAGAAAATTTTTATGAAAGTCTTTTTTTTCTTTTATTAACTGTTAAATACTATTTTGAAATTTTGGTTCATTCCAAAATGTGAGCTATTTTAATGACATGCTTTAGAGTCTAACCTTTCTTTGTATAAAAAAGTTGAAATGATCACTTAAGTCTATTTTAAATGCAAACCAACAAAACTTTTGGTTTAAATTCAGCCCTCATATATAATGGAAAATACTAGGATGGGTTCAAGTTTTTTCCCCTGAAACATTGTCTAAAAAGAACACGTTCTACTATTAAGATATTCATAACCATACAACCACAGGCTCTAGTTTATTCTCTGAAAAGAACCCTTTGTTTCTTATTCTAAGCTTGTGTCTAGTGAGGAATTTTCATGCTCTCATTGTATGAGACATGGGTTAGTTTCAATGAGCCAGGAAATGTTGAATTTTTTTTTTTTTTTTTGGTGAAAGTGATCTTCCTGTCAAATGTATATGCAGGATCCAAACTTCACCTCCTTTTCAAGATTCAAGGCAGCCTGGGGCAGAAAGTTATGAGGGAGACAGGCGGTACTGCCACTACAAGGGGATCATTCTCAGGCCAGTCACATCACCGCTCAGAACCTCAGTTTCCTCATCCAGAAAATAAAGGCAGTGTACCGAATGGACACAAAGGCCCCTTCAACTCCCCAAATGACTATATCCTTAGGAACAAAATTCTCCAGCTTCTCAGAATGGCATATCCTGTATCCGAGGGCATGCTAATTATTGGCAGCTGAATTCCTGTTCTCAGGTTATATCAACTCTAACAGTATTGCAAAAACAAGTAGATGAAAATGAAAATTGATTACTACCTTAGAATTTGTCAGGCAGCATGCAAATGAAGAACAACGGGAAACATTCTTTTATAAAACCAGTGTGATGATGGTTTCCATGCTTGTTTTAATCTGTTTGTTGCTTCTGCAAGCATTAGCTCCCTTTTGCATCAAGAAGGCTGAAAATGTTAACTCTTTCTACTTTTATCATTTTTAATACTGCGCAGGACTTATTTGCTTTAGATCTGGAACTCTATAGGTACAGTGGTGTAAATATGACTGGGTTTCGGCTACTTAATATTGACAACCCTCACGTGTCTGCCATCATCGAGAAGTGGTCCATGGAGAGACTGCAGGCCCCACCCAGGCCTGAGACTGGCCTTTTGGATGGCATGATGACAGTAAGTAGCTTTAAAATAAAATCATTTGAGATAATGTGACTTCCTCAGGGGTTAGGTTAAGAATCTCTTATGCTTTCTATGCGCTTCCCTGGTAGCCCAGATGGTAAAGAATCTGCCTTCAATGCAGGAGACCTGGGTTGGATCCCTGGATCAAGAAAATCCCCTGGAGAAGAGAATGGCTATTCACTCCAGCATTCTTGCCTGGAGAATTTTGTGGACAGAGGAGCGTGGCGGGCTACAGTCCTGTGGGTTGCAATGAGTGAGACACTAGTGAAACGACTTAAAACATACATAGCCTGCATTCTATCGTGCAAGGGAAATGTGTGATAACATGTGCCTAGACTTGTATGAGAGGAGGAAGAAGGATTTTTATGGATTTTGAAAGCTTGTGCTAGGCAACTGTCAAAGACAACTCTTTTCAACTTCCTGACAGTAAGGGCCTCAGATAAAAAGGCAAATGCTAGACAGTCACCACTGTCAGCTAAATGGGGGCAAAGCATAAACCAAAGCAAGGGGAAGTGGGAAAAGGGTTACCCCCTAGGAATGTGGCCTTGGGAAGGAGAGAGGGAAAGAGGAGGAGCAAACTGCCTGTAAAGGTTCTTCAGAACCAGTTTGCTCTCCTTGCTTCTGCCACATCTCAGCAAACAGAAGCACACGTGGAAAAATCTAGATTTCCATTTGGTTGAAGTGTTCACATTCTTCTTGTCCTGGGTGCAGGAAGGTGCACCTTTGCAGGCACTGACAGTGCTTTACACCAGCCATATGTCGCTCTCAAAGCAGATGCCAAGCCTGCCTCCTACGGAGAGAGAGGTACTCTGCTGAACACACAAATTGCAAACTGCCTCATCAGAGAGCTTCTCACTAACATCATTTTGTCTCTTGTTGTCAAATGCACCTACCCTAGCTTTATTTCTCTAATGAAGCTCCCTGTGTGATGGAAGAAAATTGCAGGAAAAAAAAAAAAGATCTCTATGTCAGAACACTGTCATCCAAGGGAAAAGATATTGCGAATGTGGGCAGGTAATAGCATTTTAAATTGGCATAGTATTTCATTCTCTGTTCCCATCATCGGTAGAAACACTCTTGCTTTTAAGATGCAATTTACCGATAACTGAAAGGCATCATCTCGCAGATAAATAAACTTGGGATTTCTCTTCTTTTTCTATCTTTTCTGAACAAGATAAAAATGAAAAAAAAGAAGAAGAAGAAGAAGAAATGAATAAATTAAGTGGTTCTGGATGATTCTATGTTTAAGGTCCCTGTCTTTTGTTCAAATCTGAAATAACTCTTAAAATATACAAAGTGACCTGAGAGATAATGATGGAAAGCATTTTGGTACAATTGAGCCTTGGGATGACTTGAAACATTGCTTGGAATAAGAAGTAGAAAATATCCAAGGAAATGCTAGACTTCTAAAAAGAAAGATAAAGAAAGAGAGAGAAAGGGAGGGAGGAAAGGAGAGAGAGAGACTAAACAAAAGCTGCTAATATAGTTTTCCTCCTGGAGTTGTAATTCCAATGTGTTCAAATATGGTTCAGAATCTTCTGTCCACCCTCTACCCCCACTTCTCAAACAAGATCTCTATCACAGGATGAGATTGTCAGTCATTTTTACCTATGAGCCAATGAGCACCACTGAAAGAGTTAGAGTTTGGACCTACCTTAATATAGATGTGAATTCATGCCAGACATTAATTATTCATCACAACTATGTCTTAATTTATCAAAAAAAATTGTGCTTTGTCTTCAATTATACTAAGCTGACAGAACATTTTGTGCATAGTGACTGAGATGAGACAAAGCAGTGATTGAGGCAGACAGAATCATACTGTTCTCACCCAATCAAGCTCACCAGTCCTGTGGGCAGGAAGCATGGCAGCCGCAAGTCCCCAAGGATGAGAGATTCTGTCTAGAATTTACTATAGTCTTCTCATCTAACCAGAGGGGTCACTGTTATTAGCATTGGTGTTGTTGTTATTATAAACTATAAAAAGAAATAGGGATTTATTAGAACAAAAGAAAGTGACTTAACAAGTTTCTGTAAAAGTGGGTAGAGTAACTATGTTAGGTTACAACATTATTAGTGAAAAAAAGTGGTAACTCTCAGTTGGCCACTAAAAGGCAGATCCCACGGTTACAAAGATAGAGACTTGCCATTGATCCTGTGAACTATAATGTTGATCTGTATTTTCCCAAAGAGTCCATTTTGCAGTTCACTGTTTCCTTTTGGCTTTTAGTAGAAGTGGCTAATTTGGGAGTCTAGAAACAGTCATATGAAGCTTAAAGGGCATACCAAGGGAAATCAACTCTGAATGTTCACTGAAAGGACTGATGTTGAGGCTGAAGCTCCAATACTTTGGCCACTTGATGTGAAGAGCTGACTCATTGGAAAAGACCCTGATGCTGGGAAGGATTGAGGACAAGAGGAGAAAGGGGGTGAAAGAGGATGAAATGGTCAGATAGCCCATCACCAAGTTGATGAACATGAGCTTGTGCAAACTCTGAGATAGTAAAGGACAGGGAAACCTGGCTTGCTGCAGTCTATGGGGTTGCAAAAAGTCAGACCTGACTTAGCAACTGAGCTATAATAGCAACAATAAGGGCATCTGATGGACTGATGGTTGAGTCAAAAGGTCCCACCCCAAGTCCCCAAGACTAGGTCTAGTGTTAACAAGTCTTTGTTCTCAAATAGCCTCTGAACTCAAACTCCTTCTTCTCAACCTTAAAGATAAAAACTCCTTTGGTTTCAATTCTACTGTGTCCATATATCTCAGGTCCATATTTCATTCATTAATTTTTTTCTAAATTTTTATTGGAGTATAGTTGCTTTACAGTGTTGTGTTATTTTCTGCTGTGAGTCAGGCATCAGTCAGTTCAGTCACTCAGTCATGTTCCACTTTTTGTGACCCCCATGGACTGCAGCACACCAGGCCTCCCTGTCCATCACCAACTCCTGGAGTTTACTCAAATTCATGTCCATTGAGTCGGTGATGCCATCCAACCACCTCATCCTCTGTCTTCCCCTTCTCCTACCACCTTCAGTCTTTCCCAGCATCAGGGAAAAACTATAGCCTTGACTAGATGGACCTTTGTTGGCAAAGTAATGTCTCTGCTTTTTAATATGCTCTCTAGGTTGATCATAACTTTTCTTCCAAGGAATAAGCATCTTTTAATTTCATGGCTGCAATCACCATCTGCAGTGATTTTGGAGCCCCAGAAAATAAAGTCTGTCACCATTTCCACTGTTTCCCCATCTATTTGCCATGAAGTGATGAGACCAGATGCCATGATCTTAGTTTTCTGAATGTTGAGTTTAAGCCAACTTTTTCACTCTCCTCTTTCACTTTCATCAGGAGGCTCTTTAGTTTTTCTTTGCTTTCTGCCTTAAGGGTGGTGTCATCTGCATATCTGAGGAAATTGATGTTTCTTCTGGCAATCTTGATTCCAGCTTGTGCTTCCTCTAGCCCAGCATTTCTCATGATGTACTCTGCATATAAGTTAAACAAGCACAGTGACAATATACAGCCTTGACGTACTCCTTTTCCTATTTGGAACCAGTCTGGTTTTCCATGTCCAGTTCTAACTGTTGCTTCCTGACTTGCATACAGATTTATCAAGAGGCAGGTCAGGGGGTCTGGTATTCCCATCTCTTGAAGAGTTTTCCACAGTTTGTTGTGATCTACACAAAGACTTTGGCATAGTCAATAAAGCAGAAATAGATGTTTTTTCAGAACTCTCTTGCTTTTTCAATAATCCAACAGATGTTGGCAATTTGACCTTTGGTTCCTCTGCCTTTTTTAAAACCAGCTTGAACATCTGGAAGTCCACGGTTCACGTATTGTTGAAGCCTGGCTTGGAGAATTTTGAGCATTGCTTTACCAGCATGTAAGATGAGTGAGTCAGATATACATACACACACATATATCCCCTCTCTTTGCATTTCCTTCCCATTTAGATTATCACAGAGCAATGAGTAGAGTTCCCTGTGCTGTACAGAAGGTTGTCATCAGTTATGTTTTACGCATAGTATCAATGGTGTATATACGTCAGTCTCAATCTCCCAAGTTACCCCATAGCACCTTTCCCCACTTAGTGTCCATATGTTTGCTCTCTATGTCTATCTCTGTGTTTCTGCTTTGCAAATAGGTTCATCTTCACTATTTTTCTAGATTCCACATTTTGGGCTAATATGAAATATTTGGTTTTGTCTTTCGGACTTACTTCATTCTTGCATCTCTAGCATTTGCTGCTTCCAGTGCTTGGAACTTTCCCCTACTCAGGTTTGCTCAGAGTTTACATCACTGAAGACACCTTCCATGAAGCTGCTACCTAGTCTAGAACCCCCTCTTCCTCTTATTCTCCCTCCCCTAACATGTTTTACTTTTCTTTGTAATCCTTATGCCAATATGTCATATTCAGATTTGTTTGTTTGGTGCCATCACCTACAAGAATATAAACTCCATGAAGTTGGAAGTTGTGTCTTTTCATATTCTGCTCTATTCTCAACACTAGGAAAAGCCTTCAATAAATATGTATTTAATAAAAGAATTAATGTGCTAAATAATTGAGGTCTATGTATGAATTGAGGTCTACTAAGACTCAAGATACTAAATGAAAAATATTCACAGAGCCCTGAGATAATACTGCAAAAGTCCAAAGAGAGCTTCTATAAATGAGAAATGGGCATGATTAGTAAAGATAAAGGTTATTCTAAAGTAATAATATTATTTCAAAAGTTAGTCATACACTAACCACTATGAATAATTAAGTAATACTCTTTTAATAGAATTGGTTTCTCCAAAATTTCATGCTATTTCCTCACTGTTCTCCAATGTGAATCTCCCTGTAACCCTTTATCTTTGTGTGTGCCACATACATACACAGATGCCCTTATGAACATAAAATATAGGATATTTTTAAAAACCTATGTATTTTGACATTCCATCTACTTATCTACTTTCCTTTTCAATGTTTTAACAATTAAGAATTTCTTAGACCATTATACACTAAAAATATCTTCAAAGAATATTATTATGTCAACATATATTCAAATCTGAAAATAAGAAGTAGGTTGTAAGTAAGTTGCTGTAAGTTGCTGTGTAAGTCCAAAAATGTTGACTTGCTACATAAGAAATATACATAAGAAACATACACCAGTAATAAAAAACATTGACATTAACAACAGGGTCAGAATTGAGTCAATTAAGAAAACTGTTACCAAATCAAGAGTACAAAAATAGTGAACCTCATTATTTAAAAAGTGTTTTATCAACTGAAGTGTCAGTTAACTTAATAGAAGTTTAGAGTGATTTTGTAATATGTACTTCATTTCTTGTCTCTACATTTAAATTTCTCCCTTGGACTAATTCAACCTATTGGCTTTTGAGGATAGACTTTGGTAACAGAGCAGCCCATTCTCAGATGGATTCTTCTCTGATTGTGAACCAAAATTCTGTATGATTCAATATGGCATAGAACCATGGAAACAACAAGCCATTGATCTGTCATCTGCCTTCCCAGGTCTTCAAATGCATTCACAATGTGAAGTTAAGTCACTACCCTTATCTTATATGTAACTGTTTCATATAACAATGATCCATAGAGACGACAACTTTGAATGTCCAACTTGAGTGTCAGCCTGAGTGTCTACCGCTACCCTTGTGATACAATACAATAGGCAGTGGGATTCAGTAGAAAAAGCAAGATCTTTCCAGATTAGGAAAACCTAGTTTTGTCCTTGCTATGTCCCTGAATAACTCAACATCTTAAATTGTGTAGCCTCTCTGAGCCTCCTAGCTTATCTGCATTCTGTATAACAATACTTTACAGTGTTACTTTATAAATTCAATTAGGTAACATACACAAAGCCTTTAGGATATAGTATTGAATTTACTTAATGGTACCTGCTGTTTTGTCAATTTGTATTCAATGAAAGAAGAACAAAAGGCTTTCTGAAAGATGAGATTTTATCTTTTTCAAGGCAGGGTCCAGTTCTCTACAAAGACACACATTCTTCAGTTTGCAAGTCTAGTCCAAGATGGCCTTTTCCCTGGGATCTGTGTGACCTCGTATGATCAATGGCATTACCCAGTTCTGTTTGCAACTCCATAAAAGTCTTCTTATCACTATTCTTGTCTTTCTCAAAAGCTGGCAAATACTCATTGAGATTCTCAGTATGCCAACTTCTGTGCCAGCCTTCACTAGAGCTGCTCTCCTAATTACCGAATTTCTAGATAATGAGTACAAGGTGGTATCTTTGCTAGCTTCCACAACCTTCTTCCAAACCCAAGCTCACTTGAAAGTTGCTCTTCCCTACTTCCTGAGTGCTCACCGACTCTCCCAGCACTTTGGTCCCCTCAGAAGCATCCACCCCACCAGCTTGTGCTCCCTTGCAGGGATCTTGTAACCAAAACATGAACCCTCTCACCCTTATCAGAATCCTCCTTGTTTCAAGGGTTGGGTCTCAGAAAAGAAGGAAACCAGCTAATTCATACTAAGAGGCAAATTGCTGTTAGCTCTATGTGTGGGTGAGATATTAACATTTTAATGGAGGATACTAGGAAATGAGGGGGATGAGGTACTAATTGAAAGTACTTCCCTCCTAGAGAACCAACTTGTTTACCCATATCAGGCTAATGTGAATGTTTCCAAATTTGGAGAGGAGATGGAAAATCTGTACATTTCACTTATTTGCTTTTCAAAGACTGGGATCTCCGTTCAGCACCCTGATCTCCTCTAGATTTTTTCAACAACAGCAACATGCCAGGCAGGGAGCAAAATATGCAGACTCCATAAGGCTGTCTCACGTTGTTAACTCTCATCCCTAAGGTGACAGAGCATCCTATTGGTTTGAATTGGGGTCCCCAAGGCCACTTTTTTGGGGTCCCCAAGAGCTTCCCTGGTGACTCAGATGGTAAAGAATCCACCAGCAAATTGGGAGACCTGAGTTCAGTGTGTGGGTTAGGAAGATCCCCTGGAGAAGGGAAAGGCTACCCACTCCAGTATTCTGGCCTGGAGAATTCCATGGGCTGTATAGTCCATAGGGTCACAAAGAGTCAGAGACGACTGAGTGACTTTCACTTTCATTTAGGAGGACTCAGAAATCAGAAAAGGTGTTATATTCATAGTTACAATGTATTACAGCAGAAGGATACAGATTAACATCAACAAAAGTCACAAAGACCAAGTCTGCATTGACAGTGCTTTATTCTCTCAGCAAAGATGTGTGACAAAATGTATCAAGTGTTGCCAACCAGGGAAGCTCGTCTGAGCCTTGGTGTCCAGGGATTTTATGGGGGGGTCAGTCACATAGGCATAGAGTACCTATCCAGCTGGCCTCAGTTAGTCCCCAGCCACTCCAAAGGTTAAACTGCTAGGACAAGGTCCAGAGTACCAAGTGAACAAAAATAGGCACTCACCATGAGCCACACTGTTAGCATAAACTGTTTGCACTAACCAAGACCCCAGGGATGCAAAGACACTCTGATTAGGCAGGATATTCTAAAGAGATAATCTCCCAGAAGTCAGTCAAAGACTAGTCCTTTCTTTGGAATTTGAAGGGTTTGAGCACCCTAAGTCCTCTGAGTTAATCCTTTATTGCACATCATTATAATCACCAAAATATTGTGCACTGGAAAGAAGCCCACTTTCAATATGCCTATTTTGTGATCCATGTGCTGTAAAACTATTCTCTTAGAGGAACTGAGCATGTGGTGTCTTCTAAGCTTTGTGTCTAAATAGAATGTGAAATAAAACACATTTGGAAGAATAAAATTTGAAACACTGGCTATTTTTTTTTTTTGTATATATTTACTTAACATGGCTTGAGAGCTGCTGTTTGGTAAGCAGGCCTCTAGGATAAAACTGAAAAGGGGAGGAAATTCAGTGGTAGTTTATTAGTGCTACAAAGTACTTAAATGTGCCCTCAATCTAAGAAAACATTATATAAAAAGGGAAGCATAATTTTAGAATAAATGATTTTCTTCTTTGAATTTGGTGGGCACCAATCTGGCCTATAGTTTTGAATCTTGCTATTTCTTAGCTCAGTGTAGAGACAATCTTGACAAAGAAAGTTGAAATCCTAGTCACTAAGTTAAGTGTATAGGGAAGTTAGACCTTTGGAATTCCTCTCCTCACACTTCTCTGTCAAATCAGTCATCAATCAACCAGTTAGTGAATATGCATACAATTGTATATTTTAAAAAGGTACATTCCAAGGCTCAAAGTCCCAGGTCCCCATAGCGGGGTAGTTGAGAGCATATATTCTGAACTTAGCGTTCATTCCAAGATGAAATCCTTGCTCCTTCCCTTACTGGCTATATAACTTTAGGCAACTTATTGTTAAAGTTATTTCCAGTACATTCAAGCCTCAATTTCTCTGTCTGTATTTGGGTTTCCCTGGTGGCTCAGACAGTAAATAATCTGCCTGCCAATGGAGAAGACATGGGCTTGATCCCTGGGTCTGGAAGATCTCCTGGAGAGGGATATGGCTACCTTTTCCAGTCTTTTCTTTTTTTTTGGCCCACTTCAGTCTTCCTCTAGGGGATCTTCCCGACCCAGGGATCGAACCCATATCTCCTGTGTCTCCTGCATTACAGGCATATTCTTTACTCCTGAGCCACTTGGGAAGCCCTGACATATAAGTGCGCTATAAATGTCATCTATTATGATAGACTGCCATTTTAAAAGTCCCATTCTGTCAATAGATAGGCCTTAGACTAGTCACTTAATTTCCCTGAACTTCAGTTTTCTAATCTGTAAAATTGATTATATCGGCCTTGAACTGAAATGATCAGAATATTTTTAAGCTTTAACAATGATCACCTTCACACTTTCTACATATCATTCATATTAAGTGTGAGTGAAGCAATTAATCTTAGAAATACATCATAAAACCTTGGAATTATACAGTTTTCACAAAAATATCATTTTACTTTAAGCATGAAATAACATTAATTCCTTCATCTAACATTTTTTAAACAACTTTCATGTGTCAAGAACTGTGCTAGCCACTAAAAGATGAAGTTGAGCACTTTTGTCAAGAAAGAGACATAAAAAGATTAATATATTATATGAAAAATGCAATGATAGAGATTGCCCAGAATAGTAAGTATTCAAAGTAGACATATTTTCTGGATTTAAAGACTGATAGAATACAAGATATAATTCCCATTATTTTCTCTTTCTACCTCCATCAAGACATGTTTCAATAAATGTTGAATAAATAAATGCTGAATAAATCATCTTATTTTGGAAAACTACATCATAGTCTTCATTCTATGACCTAGATTTTTGGTTTAACTATACAAAGTACTGGTTATCTGTATGACCCTACACAAATCAATATACTGCCTGGATGTCAGTTTCCTACATAATAATAGCTTGATTCATCTGTTCTGTTTATTTTGTGGAGTTGTTGAGAATTTCAAATGAACTAGTATATCTGAAGTTGCTATGAAAATCCTCAAGTAAAATGCAAAGGTGTTAGACGATTTTATCCTTAAAAAAAAAGCACAGGGCAGTACTTCAGAAAATACTGAGAGTATTATGTGAAATTTTGCAAGTGAGAGAAATCTCATGAGTCAAAGAATGACATAGCCAACCCCTTGGGCCCAAAGGAATGACTATTTCCAATCCCTATCAGGAAAGCAAGTGCTGACAAGAACACACATTTTCTGAGCAAGCCACAGAGGTCTGTTCTTCTGAGGGTCTCTTTGAATCTGCTATTGAATTTCATTCTATGACTACAGCCTTCTTGACTCTGGTCAATGGAAGTGCCCAGTATCAGTATCTTTATCTAGAAATCACATGTTAATTTTGCTCACAGCACTTTCTTTCTACAAAATATAATCAAGTAAATAGACAAGAGATAGGTAAACACTGAGAGACAAAATCTGATATTGAAATATTGAGCTTCTAACTCAATGTATTGATAGTTGATCTTAACACTGAGTTTAACAAAAGACACTCCAAACATACCGCTTCCCTAAACCAAGTCTTTTGTGGCTGATCCAAGTTGCTTTTTTCTTTCTTTCTTTCTTTCTTTTTAAAAGAACTTAAAATGAAACAGAGCCATGACTACAATTTACTCTGGGGTACAAGGTATTATTTTAGAGTAAAATAGCTATGGGAGAAGGAAAGGTGTTCAGCTGGAGAATAAATGGCTGTTGAGACCGGACAAATAGGAGATAAGGAAGTGGGCAGAGCGATTACGCAGGTAAAGAGGGATATAAGCAAAGGTGGAATTGAAGATGTGGTTTCTGTTTTCCTCCACAGACTGAAGCTGCTCTGATGTATGACGCTGTGTATATGGTGGCCCTTGCCTCCCACCGGGCTTCCCAGCTGACCGTCAGCTCCCTACAGTGCCATCGACATAAGCCATGGCGCCTTGGGCCCAGATTTATGAATCTAATCAAAGAGGCAAGTGACACTTGTTTACAGTTCAGTTCTTCCTTTGGCTCAATGCTCTGGACTTGTCCATATGGTGAAGTCTTCCAATTTGGCTCTGTTGGCATAATATTATTTGGTGAGGTCCTTACCATTTGGCTCTGTTGGCATGATGTCTATAAGAGAGGAGAAGTCATCATCAACCAGTCTGCTGGGAACTCATTGGTAAAAATTTGTGTAGAAGAACTACCAGGAAATTTTCTGATGCTGAGAAGCTTTCAAAAGCTACTGGATTGTAACACTCACCTTCCTTTATTTCAACTCAAGCCCCAGCTGCCTCTGGACCGCCACATGTGCTCATAATAACTCACAGGTCCTTATTCTATGGCCTGTTGAGTCATAGGGTAGGTCGGTCCATCACTAAAGAGAACTAGAGATAGTTTCCCCATGCTCAGCCTCTAGTCCCAGTGGTTTCCCTAACTCTTGGGTTCTATAGGACTGAACAGAAGGAGCTCTTTGTTCTAATGATACACTGATTATTTCACCAATTGGCAGCTAGCCGAAAAATCTGGTACCTTTGAAAACTTATGCCATGTACTGAAGAATTTTCAAGAGTACAGCATTTAGGAAGGAGGAGAGTTCTCACTATTACCCTGGGTACTCTTCCCTTTGCTCAAAGACAATTTAATTTCTCTTCACTAGATCCTGTTCTAAGATTTTGAGATGCCTTCTAGATATGTATTCTTGGATTATCTTTGACCCCAACACGCACCTCGGAGTGTGTCTGGACTTGACAAGATGAAATAAGGTATTTGGGGGCAGGCGAGTCTGACTGAGGATACATACGCTGTGATGCTGTTCTAATACTTTCTCTATGGGATCAGAAATTTACCTCTCAGGTGAAGAGGATCTTTATTCCTTTCTACACTGGAGAAGGTTGGGGTGAGACAAAGCCTTAACAGAGAAGAATGGCAGGGAGCACACTGTAAGAAAAGAATGCCCAGTCAAGAGGAAGGGAGATATCTAAAGAAAGATACCTACTCTGGGCTTTATCTCTTCTGGTCTCTTGAGCACCTACAGACCCCTTTTCATGCTCTTCTATCTACTTCTTTGAAGTCTGACTCTAATCCATAAGGGTCAGGGCCAGAGAGACAGGAGTTATGAAGGTTAACAGGCTACCCAGGCTCCAAATTAAGGTTGTTTACAAGGCTGAGACTCAAGTGTGGCAAGCAACAAAGAAATGCCTTGGACACACGATTTAAGGAGGCACTCACTCTCAAATTTGAATCCTGCACATGCTGGAGACTGAGAAGGAGTACTTCTTTAAATTTTGTGCCCTGGGCACCTCTCTTACCTCACTCTATTCCTGGCAAGGTTATTTGGGTTTAAATTCCAGCTCCACTAATGTGTATGAGCAAGGTAACCTGGATAAGTTACTTAGATTCCCTGTGTCTCAGTTTTCTCATCTGTAAAATGGGAATGACACCTTCTAGCTCACATAGTTATTGTGAGGATGATGAGTGAAGTTAATTCTTGGTAAGAACAGGACAGGGAAATAATAAGAATCTGAAATATGAGCTATTCTCTTACCATTGGAAAGGACTGCTCACAACAGCCCTCATTCAGTTTTACTGAGGATGTTGCCAGGAATTTAAAACTGGCAGCAGCAACAAAGAAATCACCAATAGGCATGAAATGAAATACCCTTTCTGACAGTTACACAAATCTGACATACTGTGCCTAATAGGAAAACATCACACAGCCTCTCCTTTCCCCATAGTGATCATGGTTATGTCCTGAATCACCATTCAGATCACCTTGATCTTTAACAACAAAACAGCTTGTTTCCTTTTATCTCATCCCAGCACAAAAAGAGGCATGAGACCACATTACAGTTTGGGATCAAACACTCTGAAGCACCCCAAGCACGTTTTTTTTCTTGTATTTGAGTTGCATACAAGGGTGAAATTACCAAGTCGTATTTAGATATGTGTAAGGAAATAATGAGCTCGAAGAGGAGGGACTGCATTGAAAGCAAAACAGCATTTTACATTCATTTACTCCAAAGAATAAATTCGCCATTCTCAGGCTCCACAGCTGGGATACAAGGGGAAATGCCTTAGAAAGCTTGAGTTCATGTTTTCTTTTGTCTCCAGAGTCAAAGATGTCTTCTACTGCCTTTGGCAGGGTTTAGGCACCTGCAGAGAAGATGGGAAATCAGATAGAGTGATGCCCTGACCTGTTGAAAGACTTGCACTGAGGGGATTTTAAGACAAACTAAAACATGGAAAAGTGAGAAAACGCAGATATTTCTTTCAATGAATACCTAATACAACAAGACTTTGCAGCCATCAGATTTGATCTGTCGTTGTCGTTTAGTCTCTCTGTCATATCTGAATCTTGTGACCCCCATGGCCTGTAGCCTGCCAGACTCCTCTGCCCACTGGATTTCCTAGGCAAGACTACTGGAGTGGGTTGCCATTGCTTTCTACAGGGGATCTTCCCAATCTAGGGATCGAACCTGTATGTCCTGAACTGGCAGGTGGATTCTTTACCTCTGAGCCTCCAGGGAAGCCTATCAGGTTTGATTAGGAAACATAAGTCCCTTGGTCCTTTCTTTGAGTAACTGTTACTTTCTAGGCTGTTTCCAAAACTGTAATCAGAAATAATGTAAAGAAGCAAGTCAGCAGACTGCACATATGGGAGAAGATCAAATTCATCACAAGAGGTAAATTTCTCAAGCAGAGAGGTACTTGCAATGTGCACTAACCCTGACAATTCACACATCATTTAGAATCAGGAAGCCTTTCAGACAGGTCTCTCCAGCTAACTACCTTTCAGTGTTTCAGGCTGACCAGAAAGAGAGAAAGAATTAAAGAATATTTTAAACAAAGCTATCTCTTTGGGGTTTTGCTAAATGAATACATATGAGGAAATTATAAGTTCCCACTCCATTAAATAAGTAATATTAATTTAGATGACACTAGTGGTAAAGAACCCACCTGACAATGCAGGAGACATAAGAAATGAGGATTCAATCCCTGGGTGGGGAAGATCCCCTGGAGGAGGGCATGGCAACCCACTCCAGTATTCTTGCCTGGAGAATCCTCATGCACACAGGAGCCTGGCAGGTCACACAGAGTCAGACATGACTGAAATGACTTAGCATGCAACTTAGTACAGGAGATATCTCTCTGAAATTATAAAATGTAGTTTCTACTGTCTACTAATATAAATTCTATCAATACAGTGGAGGAATGGCAGACTTCATTCACATTTATTTGAGCCCTCACTCTTCAGCAGGATATGCAGGGTCCATAGTGATCCCTTCCTGACCTCCTCTGCCACCTCTCTCATCTCCTGCTTCCATCCCAACACTCGGTAAACTCATTGTGACTCCCTGAACTTGCTGTATGCTCCTCCCAAATTCTCTTGCTTCTGATTGAAGTGCCTCCTCTGGGTCAACCTTTATGATCCAATTCAAGTGCTAGCTCCTGACTGTGGCCCCAACTCACAGATTCAGGCCCCTCTCCTTCATTACAGCTGTTGTTAGACCAAAATAGTGGGTTGTATGTCTGTCTCCAAGCTGTGTTTCCCCGGTCTCAATTCCCTAGTACTTGTACAACACTGAACATAAAATGAGCACCCAATAAACAATAGATGAGTGGATAAGTGAAGGAATGAACATCAAATTTCCTGAAGAACACACAGAATCTATGAACAAGTGTTACAGTCATATACACCATGCATGAATATCATATCCAGACACAACTCAATAAGGCAGAAATGAGAGCCTGGACTAGATCATCTACTGGGGTCATATGTTCTAGTGGAAGAGTGAGTCAGGGGTCTCAGGAAGAGACAAGGACACCACTTTCTGGCAAAGGTCCATATAGTCAAACCTATGGTTTTGACATTAGGCATCTACAGATGTGAGAACTAGACCATGAAGAAGGGTGTTGTTCATTCCATCAATTGTGTCCAGTTCTTTGTGACCCCATGGATTGCAGCACACCAAGCTTCCCTGTCCTTCACCATCTCCCAGAACTTGCTCAAACTCATGTCCATTGATTCGGTGATGCCATCCAACCATCTCATTCTGTTATCCCTTTCTCTTCCCGCCCTCCATCTTTCCCAGCAACAGGGTCTTTTCAAATGAGTCATCTCTTTGCATCAGGTGGCCAAAGTATTAGAGCTTGAGCTTTAGCTTTAGCATCAGTCCTTCCAATGAATATTCAGGACTGATAACCTTTAGGATTGACTGATTTTATCTCCTTGCTTTCCAAGGGAATTTCAAGAGTCTTCTCCAACACCACAGTTCAAAAGCATCAATTCTTCAGCACTTAGCTTTCTTTATGGTCCAACTCTCATATCCATACCTGATTACTGGAAAAACCATAGCTTTGATTAGATAGACCTTTGCTGGCAAAGTAATGTCTCTGCTTTTTAATACTCTGTCTAGCTTTGTCATAGCTTTTCTTCCAAGGAGCAAGCATCTTTTAATTTCACGGCTGCAGTCACCATCTACAATGATTTTGGAGCCCAAGAAAATAAAGTCTGTCACTATTTCCACTGTTTCCCCATCTATTTGCCATGAAGTGATGGGACCAGATGCCATGATCTTAATTTTTTGAATGTTAAGTTTTAGTAGTTCAATTTCTCAGTCATATCTGACTCTTTGTGACCCCATGAATTGCAGCACATCAGGCCTCCCTGTCCATCACCAACTCCCAGAGTCTACCCAAACCCATGTCCATCTAGTCGGTGATGCCATTCAACCACCTCATCCTCTGTCATCCACTTCTTCTCCTGTCCCCAATCCTTCCCAGGATTAGGGTCTTTTCCAATGAGTCAACTCTTCTCATGAGGTGGCCAAAGTACTGGAATTTCAGCTTCAACATCAGTCCTTCCAATGAACACCCAGGACTGATCTCCTTTAAGATGGACTGGTTGGATCTCCTTGCAGTCCAAGGGACTTTCCAGAGTCTTCTCCAACACCACAGTTCAAAAGCATCAGTTCTTCTGTGCTCAGCTTTCTTCACCGTCCAATTCTCACATCCATACATGACCACTGGAAAAACCATAGCCTTGACTAGACAGACCTTTGTTGGCAAAGTAATGTCTCTGCTTTTAAATATGCTGTCTAGATTGGTCATAATTTTCCTTCCAAGGAGTAAGTGTCTTTTCATTTCATGGCTGCAATCACCATCTGCAGTGATTTTAGAGCCCCCAAAAATAAAGTCTGACACTATTACCACTCTTTTCTCTATTTATTTCCCATGAAATGATGGGACCAGATGCCATGATCTTAGTTTTCTGAATGTTGAGCTTTAAGCCAACTTTTTCCCTCTCCTCTTTCACTTTCATCAAGAGGCTTTTTAGTTCCTCTGCACTTTCTGCCATAAAGGTGGTGTCATCTGCATATCTGAGGTTATTGATATTTCTCCTGGCAATCTTGATTCCAGCTTGTGCACTTCTTCCAGCCCAGCGTTTCTCATGATGTACTCTGCATACAAATGAGTTTTAAGTTAATGTTAAGTTTTAATGTCAAAACCACTCTCCTCTTTTACATTCATCAAGTCTCTTTTTAGTTCCTCTTCACTTTCTGCCATAAGGGTGGTGTCATCTGAATATTTGAGACTATTGATATTTCTCCTGGCAATCTTGATTCCAGTTTGTGCTTCATCCAGCCTGGTATTTTGAATGATGTACTCTGAATATAAGTTAAATAAGCAGGATGGCAATATATAGCATTGGCATATTCTTTTCCCAGTTTGGAACAAGTTCATTGTCCCATGTCCGGTTCTAACTGTTGCTTCTCGACCTGCATACGGATTTCTCAGGAGGTCTGTTATTCCTATCTCTTGAAGAATTTTCCACAGTTTGCCGTGATCCACACAGTCAAAGGCTTTAATGTAGACAATGAAGCAGAACTAGATGTTTTTCTGGAATTCTCTTGCTTTTTCTATAATTCAACACATCTTGGCAATTTGATCTCTGGTTCCTCTGCCTTTTCTAAATCAACCTTGAACATCTGGAAGTTCTTGGTTCATATACTGTTGAAGTCTAGCCTGGAGAATTTTTAGCATTACTTTGCTAGCATGTGAAATGAGTACAATATTGCATAGGAACCTGAAATGTTAGGCCCATGAATCAAGGTAAATTGGAAGAGGTCAAACTGGAGATGGCAAGGGTGATCATTGATATTTTAGGAATCAGTAAACTAAAATGGACAGGAATGGGCAAACTTAATTCCAATGACCATTATATCCACTGCTGTGGATAAGAATCCCTTAAAAGAAGTGGAGTAGCCCTGATAGTGAACAAAAAAGTCCAAAATGCAGTACTTGGGTGCAATCTCAAAAACCACAGAATGATCTCTGTTCATTTCCAAGGCAAACCATTCAATATCACAGTAATCCAAGTCTATTCCCTGGCCAATGCTGAAGATGCTGAAGTTGTACAGTTCTGTGCAGACCTATATGACCTTCTAGAACTAACATAAAAAAAAAAGATGTCATTTTCTTTTCTTCGTAGGGGACAGGAATTCAAAAGTAGGAAGTCAAGAGATAAGTAACTGGCAAATTTGAACTTGGAGTACAAAATGAAGCAGGGCAAAGGTTAACAGAGTTTTGCCAAAAGAACACACTGGTCATGGCAAACACCCTCTACCAACAACACAAGAACATCATGGACATCACCCAATGACTGATATCGAAACCAGATTTATTATATTCTTTGCAGCCAAAGATGAAGAAGCTCTGTGCAGTCAGCAACAATAAGACTGAGAGCTGACTGTGGTACAGACCATGAACTCCTTATTGCAAAGAAGACTGAGAACCAAAGAACTGATTCTTTTGAACTGTGGTGCTGAAGAAGACTCTTGAGAATCTCTTGAACAGCAAGGAGATCCAACCAGTTCATCCTAAAGGAAATCACTCCTGAATGTTCGTTGGAAGGACTGATCTGAAGCTGAAGCTCCATACTTTGGCCACCTGATGTGAAGAATTGACTCATTGGAAAAGACCCTGATGCTAGGAAAGTTTGAGAGAAGAAGAGGCCAACAGAGGATGAGATGGTTGGTTAGCATCACCGACTCAATGGACATGAGTTTTAGCAAACACTGAGAGGGAGTGAAGGACAGGGAAGCCTGGTGTGCTGCAGTTCAAGGGTCACAAAAAGTTGGACACAACTGAGTGACTAAAAGACAACAATTATACCATGAACTGGGAATGGAGACCCTGAGATTTAATCAGTTTGTTTTCTGCGTAAACTTACCTACTTAGCCTCTTTTTCCTCAATTCCCTCTTCTACAAATTGAGGATAAAAATATCCATTTTTTTATGTTTGTTAAGATTGCATTTAATATATGGACAATGTAGCAAAATATCTGCCATACGTTAGTGCTCAAAAAGGGTGTGAGTGAAAGTCACTCAGTTGTGTCCGACTCTTTGCAACCCGTGGACTATACAGTCCATGGAATTCTCCAGGCCAGAATCCTGGAGTGAGTAACCTGTCCCTTCTCCAGGGGATCTTCCCAACCCAGGGATTGAACCCAGGTCTCCCACATTGCAGGCAGACTAAATTGAGGTCTTTGTTGAAAATGTGTATCATTTAAAGTGGTTGTCAGAAAGAAATGGGTTAATATATATAAAACCTTAAGTATATTGCCTAGCATATGTAAGCACCTCAGTTTTGCTTTTGTTATTTGGCATCATCATTGTTATTACTGAGTCATGATGAAGTAGCAGGTGCTTGTAAAAAGGAGGACAGGACCTGGCAGTGGAAAATCAGGAGTCTGGTGAAGACTGGCATGCAGCACACAGGAAGCTAAATGCAATGATGCCAGGGAATGAGGGAGCTTTCAATCACCAAACACACGTGCTTGTTCCGGAGGGACCCAAAGACATTATTAGGTTACAATCAGGAGTGCTGAGCTAACAAAAAAGCCTGGAAAATCACATCTCAGGCCAGTCTAGGAAATTATAGCTGAATGTGGGGGATGAGGAAACTGAAACTCTTCTGCCTGTGACAAGAGCTACTCTGGACCCAGAGTAAGTGCCAGCTCGCCCTGGGGAAATCAGTGGGCACAGCTATAGAGGAGTAAGCATATCAAAACATCTGGAAGATGAGAGTCTGTAATCACAGGTGCTGGAAAGGGCAGTAAACTGTGTATAGAGCAAAGTGAATCAGATTTTAGGCTAACTCAGTGGTTCTTTGCTATTTTCTGTGTTGCAGACCCTATATCAAACTTGATTTAAACCATATGTCATTATTCCCACAGAAGATATACAAATATGTTTACAATCTCAGAGACCTTATATGCATGCTGGGCTCCTTGAAACTCATGTTATACAATGTATTACCATCTCACACCAATCAGAATGGCCATTATTAAAAAGTCTACAAATAACAAATGCTGGAGCGGGTGTGGAGAAAAGGAAACCCTCCTACACTGTTAGTACAAATGTAAATTGGTGCAGTTCAGTTCAGTTCAGTTCAGTGGCTCTGTCATGTCCGACTCTCTGTGACCCCATGGACTGCAGCACTCCAGGCCTCCCTGTCAATCACCAACTCCTGGAGTTTACTCAAACTCATGTCCATTGAGTCAGTGATGCCATCCAGCCATCTCATCCTCTGTTGTCCCCTTCTCCTCCTGCTTCCAATCTTTCCCAGTACCAGGGTCTTTTCTAATAAGTCAGTTCTTCGCATCTGATAGATAAAGTACTGGAGTTTAAGCTTCAGCATCAGTCCTTCCGATGAATATTGAGGACTGACTTCCTTTAGGATGAACTGGTTGGATCTCCTTGTAGTCCAAGGGACTCTCAAGAGTCTTCTCCAACACCACATTTCAAAAGCATCAATTCTTTGGCACTCAGATTTCTTTATAGTCGAAGTCTCAAGATCAGATCCATACAAGATCCATACAAGACTACTGGAAAAACCAAAGCTTTGATAGGCAGACCTTTATGTTCATAGCAGCACTGTTTATGATAGCCTAGACATGAGAACAGCCTAAATGTCCATCAACAGCTGCATGGATAAAGAAGTGGTATATATATATATATGCATACATACATATATATATATATATATATACACACACACACACATACATATATATATATATATATATATGTGTGTGTGTGTGTGTGTGTGTATGTGTGTGTGGTATACCCATGCATGTGTATCAGGTTGTTTCAGTAGTGGCCCACTCTTTGTGACCCTTTGGACTGTAGCCCTGCCAGGCTCCCGTGTCCATGGAATTCTCTAGACAAGAATACTGAAGTGGGTTGCCATGCCCTGTTCCAGGGGATCTTCCCAATCCAGGGATCAAACACGCATTTCTTATGTCTCCTGCATTATCAGGTCAGGTGGGTTCTTTACCACTAACACCAACTGGGAAGCCATTAGCCTTATATGCTGCTAAGTTGCATCAGTCATATCTGACTCTGTGTAACCCCATAGACGGCAGCCTATCAGGCTCCCCCATTCCTGGGATTCTCCAGGTAAGAACACTGGAGTGGGTTGCCATTTCCTTCTCCAACGCGTGAAAGTGAAAAGTGAAAGTGAAATTGCTCAGTCTTGTCTGACTCTTCATGGCTCCATGGACTGCAGCCCACCAGGCTCCTCCATCCATGTGGCTTTCCAGGCAAGAGTACTGGAGTGGGTTGCCATTGCCTTCTCCATATATATATATACACACATACAGTGGAATATTATTGTTGTTGTTTAGTCACTAAGTTGTGTCTGACTCTTTTATGAACCCACGGACTATAGCCCACCAGGCTCCTCTGTCCATGAAATTTCCCAGACAAGAATACTGAAATGGGTTGTCATTTCCTTCTCCAGGGGATCTTCCTGACACAGGGATCAAACTTGCATCTCCTGTTTGGCAGGCAGGTCCTTTACCACTGAGCCGACTGGGAAGCACATAAGAACTGAAATAATGTCATTTGTAACAATTTGGTTGAATCTAGAGATTATCATATGAAGTGAAATCAGAAAGAGAAAGACCAACACTGTATGATATCACTTATATATGAAATCTAAAACAAGATACAAGTAAACATATCTGTGAAACAGACTGACAGGTTTAGAGAACAGAGTTGTGGTTACCAAGGGAGAGAAGGAAGGGGCTAGGGAGTTTGGTATTAGCAGAAGCAAATTATTATATATGGGATGGACAAGCCACAAAGTCCTACTTTATACAGAACTATGTTCAGTATCCTATGGTAAATCATAATAGAGAAGAACATAAAAAGGAAAGTATATGTATAACTGAGACTTTGCTGTACAGCAGAAATGAACACAACTATGTAAGTCAACTATAGTTCAGTAAAAAAGAAAAAGAGAGTGTCTTAACTGGATATTTAAGGTAGGATTTGGTAGAAAGCATGTTTCATATGTTGAACAGCAAAAATATAAGTGAAACATGAGTTCTGTTTGGCTCAGATGGTGTGATCCCAGGCAGAAATGGTGAAATATGAGTTTACATAAATATGGAGAGACAACTGGTGTAAGTTAACTGCTGAAAAATTCAAAATTGATCAAGCACTTATAAGAAGTCACTGTTCTTGACTAATATTTTAGATAGTTTTTATTGATAGCCACCTGTAGCTTTCATTGAAACAGATAAACCCACAGTAATTGTGGGTTTATAAAGATATCTTGGTTTGGAAGTAATCATCACTCATAAAGAGCTAAAAGGGAAAAAAAATGTTCAAGAGAAACAAATGTTTCTTGAGTATAGCCCTAATTTTTCTCCAAAATGTAGACAAAAATGAGTTAAGGTCTAAATTCACTTAGTTGCTTCACTATTGGAAAGATCCACTTGGATGTTCTGCTAACCACCCACATACCAACAAATTCCCAAATAGAATCCATCATTTTATCTATTAAATTTATTATTGCTACAATAGGTCCAATGCTGGTGAATTATGATATAGCCAGTATATCAAACAAACACAACCAGTGGGACAACAAAATCAATTTATTTTGTTCCTACTGCTCATTTAAAGTTGTTTAGTGAAAATTAGATAGAGACTATCTTTTTTTTGTTTACTAAGTTAATGGAAGTCTTAGAGTTTAAGTTGAATTTCAACATAGTAATTAGAATATCTAGTTTAAAACATTAAGCAAATGCACAACTTGATTTTACATCAAATTTCTCCTCTCCCTGAGCTCTGCTGGAAGACTCTGGGGAAATGGAGGGATGGTTGGCTCTCTTTTTCTCCTTTCCTTGATGACTTCCTCACCACACTCTTAGCTGTCGGACTTCCTTGTGTGTGCAACATTGTGTGCATGCTCAGTCATGTTCAACTCTTTGTGATGTCATGAACTGTAGCCCACCAGGCTGATCTGTCCATGGAATGTTCCAGGCAAGATTACTAAAGTGGGTTGCCATTCCCTTCTCCAAGGGATCTTTTCGACCTGGGGATCGAACCTGGGTCTCCTGCATTGCAGGCAGATTCTTTACCATGTGAGCCACCAGGGAAACTCAAAGGAACCTCTAACTGGGTCCCCTATCTTGACTGTCAGCCCTTTTACAGCTGTTCTCCCCATAGAATAAATAATACATACATGCATAGTAGGTATTCTAACCTCTAGAAACACAAACTAGCTTACCGTTTCCTATGTCTGCCATGCTTTTCTCATACAGTGAAGACAAATGAGTTTCTCTTTCCTTGACAAAACTGATCTTACAAACCAATCTTTTGTCATCCTCCTTTCAATCTGAAAAGCACTGCTTCCTATTCTTCACGTGGGCTAACACTCTCTCAGAATTAATTTTCCTAGTCCAACAACAAGCCTCTTCTGAACCTTTATTTGGGGATGGGTCCTCCAATGGATTTCATAGCTCATGTACATCTCTGTGTTAGCACTTCGCATGCTTCATTCAGACACTGTAAGATCTTTTCCTTGGACGAGGAGAAAGTCAATTTATCCTTACATTGCTGTGTAGTACGTGACAGGCTGCCCCTGAAACATTCAGTCAGTAACTAGGCAAACCAGGACCTGTCAGGAATGGTGAAAGGGGTGTCAGCATAAAGCGGGAGGTTCTGCCAAGGTCTCCTTAGTGTATATGATTCTAAATAACATTTTTATTTATGAAATAACATTCAGAGACTCATGTCAATTATTGCTTTCCTTCCATTCAGCTACTAGTGTCCTGGTTCTGCAATGCTAATTGAAGAATTTGCTTTCTATACCTCAGTCTGTTATGTATGTGTATTCATGTGTATATGTGTACATGCACAAATGTGTTTAATTTATTTAAATAAATGTCATTTTATAGATATATGTATACATATATATACATATATGTTTATTATGTGAGCATATGTAAATATATACATATATATGTGTGTATACATATATATATGAGGATGTGTGTGTACATATTTGTGTGTGTGTATATATATATAATGTATATATAGTGTGTATATTTTGTGTGTATGCCTACATACATTCGTGCACATGTAGATTTCATTTAGGAATTTGCTTTTCCAATCAAACTTATTTAAGTTTTGGAGTATATCTAAGTTATGTGTATTTATTACTTATCCAGTTCATTCACCTTCATTGAAATCTAATATTCCATCATTCATTCATTCAACTAATATCTACTAAGTAACTAAGTGTGTGGCAGCCACTTAGACACCATGATTGCCATAGTAAGCAAAACAAATCCCTTGCTCTCATGCTCTAGTGGAGGAATGAGGCATACTTAAAAGGGGATATTTTACTTCAGATGATGATAAGGAATATCAGAAAAACAAAGTTCTGAAGAGGGTAGGGTGTCCTGAGGTCCTCGAATAGAGAAATGGGCATTGCTGTGTTACATGGAGTAGTTAGAAAACACTTCACAGATAATGAGAAACTCGAGTTTCTGAAAGTTTCTGAGTTTCTTTCAAAGTCCTGAAAGAAAAGAGGGAGTGGGACATGTAAATATTAAGAGAGCAAAGGATCCAAGCAGAGGAACAACTCATGCATTAAGAATACTGATCAAGAAGATCCCCTGGAGGAAGAAATGAAAATCCACTCGAGTAATTCTTGCCTGAAGAATCCCATGGACAGAGGAGTCTGGAGGCTACAGTCCAAAGGGTTGCAAAGAGTCAGACACGACTAAGCAAACAAATATACTTCAGAATATTTCTCCATTTCCCCATGAATGGATATTTTGGCTGCCTCCTTTTCTTTCACACATTCAAAAAATTCTATGATGGACGTCTCAGTAATATGCCATTGTTGTTGTTCAGTCACTCAGTCATGTCTGGCTCTTACGAGATTTCCATGGACTGTAGCCCACCAGGCTCCTCTGTCCATGGGGTTTTCGGAGCATTGAATTATTTGAGTGTGTTGCCGTTTCCTTCTCCAGGGGATCTTCCTGGGCCAGGAATCAAACCCGATCTACTACATTGGTAGGTGGATTCTTTATGACTGAGCTACTAGGGATCCTAAGGAATATACTCTTATGCACAAAAGCAAGATTTGTTCTAGAACAGCACTGTTAAGTAGAAATACAATGTGAATCACACAGATTTTCTAGTAGTCACATTAAATCCAAAAACAAGATGCAGTTAATTTTAATAATGCATTTTATTTAGCCCAATATATCCAAAATATTATTACTTCAACATGTAACAAATTATTTGACGTGTTTTCATAATAAGTCTTTTAAATTCAGTTTGAATTTTAAACTTATAGTCCTCACCTTTCACCAGCCACATTTCAAGTTCTCAGTAAGCTTGGTAATTAAATAAATATGCTTTCTTAACCTAATATCCTGCCCAATCAGGCTAAGTAGGGAAAGATAAGAATCTAACCCATGTGGAATCCAAATTTTTATCTTCATTGACAAAGAGCATGTTGATTAACTACAATAAGTATATAGCCAATAAAGACAAAATTTGATTAATATGACCAAAGTAATTTAAGACAGACTGATTTGATTTCCAGATTTAATTGATCACATTATCTAGATAATTAGACAAGCACCTTATTCCCACCCACTGAGTCTCAGATTTGTATTTCTGCCATTTAGTTGATTTGCAAGCACAGAAGCCAGTTCATCCCATTTTGGAAAATATTCCACCACACAAACCAGTGCCAAAGGAAATTAGTTTATGAGAAAAGAAAAGCTAGGTGCATATACTAAGATGAAGTCTTAGGAAACAAGAAACAGTTTACCCAGAGTTCATGGCAAAGATATAGTTAAAGTCAGCAGGTTTAAAGTTGGAAATCAAATATTGGCAAGGAAAGCCATTATATTTTTAAATCATGCAGTGATCCATGCAAGCTGTTATTGCAAGATAATGGGTTATAAACAACACGCATAATAGTTAAAATAATTATAGATTGAACAGATGAGAATATGATAAATGCATCATTTCAATTCCTGAAA
The DNA here is from genome assembly GCA_007570785.1 of Antilocapra americana. Lineage (NCBI taxonomy): Eukaryota > Metazoa > Chordata > Mammalia > Artiodactyla > Antilocapridae > Antilocapra > Antilocapra americana. The sequence continues at coordinate 22,022,963 of ML664170.1, read as the reverse complement.
TAGCTGACATACAAAGAAGTTATGTGGTCTAAAGGTTATGTTTATCAGTTCTTCCTTTGTTTAATGTTTATTTTCCTCATCATTATTATGTATACTTCAGATTTTGTTTTAAATAGCTTATCTGAGAACTGGCTTAAAATTGTGGGTGACTGGACAGAGATCACATTGCTTAAATGAAGGGTGAATTTCAGATATTTGTCATTGTATCATACTCCAGGGACCTGAGTAAGACAATAAGTGTACAGTTAGTCCATCAAGGCTGTATTTGTACAATGGATATAGAATGGGCCTCCTTTAATTAAAAACAAATGAAATAATACCACAATGAATAGTGTTTGTTAATTCTTTAATTCAGGAGACAGAATCAGGTACAGACAAGTTTTTGAAATACATAAAATTCTTTCTCATTTCTCTTTTCTCTGCACCATCTCCCCCAAGGTATCTTTATTTCTTGATCTTACTCTTAGTATTTCATGATAGTGTTAGCAAAATGAAGGTTTTCTAAATAAATGAATAAATATATTAATTAAGGAGTCAGTAAATGCTTAAAAGGATCATTTCTCTTCATGTACATTCACAGGTCAATTTCTAAACTAGCAAAGCCCTCAAAATTCAAAGAAAAATCTCCTTAGAGTTGAACTGCTAGGAGGGGCACAAATAAACTATATCTGACTCTGCCTTGAAACCCCCAACCCTAGGCATCATGGCCTTGAGAAGATCACATGATTTTACTTCTTTGACCTGCAGGCTATACAGTGTCCTTGTCCAGCTCTTTCTAGAATGAGAAGAAAGGGAATTGAAGAAAGGAGTGGGGCACAAAGATATGTTTCTCCTCTGTACCACTTTCTGTACAGCTGTACTGGTATCACAGTACCTCTGTACTGGTCTCACAGCCAGTAGGAATAAAATCCTAATCCCAGGTCCTGCTACCTTCCCTCTGCCTTTCTCCTACTTACAAATGTGTAACTTTTGGAAGTGCTACTTCCAACTATACTTTCCACCTATATTTTGGATGTCTACCCAATTCAGGAACTCAAAGATGAGTAAACCATTTTTTGCCATTAAGGAATTGACAATTAATTGGAGAAAAGATGGTGGACACAAAGAGTCAGCATAGTATACAGTTATTATGTTTCAAGGCATAATAAATAGTTGACAATATACAATAGCTAAGATAATAGTTAACATAATACAAGACCTAATAATGTATACCAGAGAGGTAGTGCAGATTGTAACCATGTATTTCTTTAAGACTCACATCTCATAACTCTTCAGTTTTTCACCCTTTCAATGCCCTAATGACTGCAACACTTCTGAAATGTGATCAGGCAGCCATTTCAATATGCAGCCTTTGTTTTCAAATACCGCATTGCTAATGGAACCCATTATTCAGGCACTCGAGGCAAAAAGGGAGACTCCTTGCCAAAGGTTAATATTGAAAATGTGCTGGGTGATTCTTTTAGTATAATTGATTATTTTTTCAGAAATCCCAGACTAGAAGTCATGTGCTCAACAATGCATAAAAAATGGATAGTGAGAAACATTGATATTAATCAATAAAATTATGAACAAGGTATATGAATCAATTAACAAAACCTAGAGAGAGAATTGTCAAACACTATCCGACTAATAAAAACCCTGTTGGGGTTACAAATAAAAGGAGAAGTGATGTTTTCCAGTTGTGTTCTGGTCTGTTGAATACTGACACCTACAACTCATCAGTCTATAGCAGTCATAGTTAAAAGCAAAGTTTCTGACAATAATATATAAATTCAGATTTTTTTTTAATGCAGATAAGCAGAAGTCAGGAACACTATTTTCCTTTGTTAGATTTGTATCTAGCAAGTCAATTGCTTCTCATAACTTTGGAGCAGAATGACTCATTTTGAAAAAAACGCTTAATAATGTACATTGTTTTATAGCATATCGACTCTCCATTGATTGTCCTAATGTGTTAAGGTGATGTGTTTGTAACACATGTATGTATTCACACACAAACACACACAACAGTACACTTGAGTCTTAAAAATCAAGAAACAGTTCAGTGTCAACTTAGTCCTATCATTGATGGGCTATGTGACTTTTGAGCAAATTACATCAACATTTTGTCTCTGTGAGTTCAAAATTCTATGTCTTTAAAGTGTCCTAAAAATAGAAGGGAGGTTGATCAACCACTTTTTCACCCTAATAGTTTCATCAACTCCCTAAGTCTCTTCTTCTTTGCTTCATGTCAGACAACCTAGGAACATTGTAGAATGATAGACTCACAATCTATTGGCAGCTCACTGAAATAAAGTCTACATAAACTTGGTTTTCAGATTCACCCTATTTATCCATTAAGTTATAAGAGCCATTAGCTCAGTTTACACTTTGGAGTGCTAGGAGATAAAGTTTCTTTTATCTGGTGAAAGTGAAAGTGTCTCAGTCGTGTACAACTCTTTAAGACCCCATGGAGAAGTCTATGGAATTCTCCAGGCCAGAATACTGGAGTGGGTAGCCTGTCCCTTCTCTAGGGGATCTCCCAACCCAGGGATCGAACTGGGGTCTCCTGCATTGCAGGCAGATTCTTTACCAACTGAGCTATCAATTAAATAGTTTGATGTGCTTTTCTTGTGAGGAATGCAGAAATAACTGTGGTCTTAACCATCAAAGTAGAGAAGGACAGCCTTAAATATTTCACAAGTGAACAAAGGCAAGTGATGATATCTTTTAGAAGTGAAAATCAATCACATTGGGAGCTCTTTGTCCACTCGGATTGCATTAAATTGAAGTTATCAGAAGCAAAAAAAAAAAATAGACTAGAAATTGATGACTGGTAAGTGGATTCATATGAACCAGGGGTCTGCTTAGTGCCCAGTGGTAGAGAATCCTCTTATTTAACTGCCTACCTAAAGGGCAGGAGGGATGTAGGTTTCATCCTTCCAGGTGCCAAAGGCCGACTGTCCTCAGAGAGTTCATACTCTGATCAGAAAAAGGAACTAAAAGTCAAAGCTTAGTGTCGGTTTAAGGTGCAGACCTTTCTCAGTTACCCTAAAGTGTTAGAGAGCGTTCAGAGGTGTAGCAGGGAAATAGTAACTACTGGACAAGAATGATTAGGAAACGCACATTTTAAGGGGTTTATATCTATTTGCTTCCTTGATCCTCACAACAGCCTTTTGAATGTTATTTACATTTTACATGAAGAAATGGAAGCTTAGCAAGGTTGAATAATTGTCCAGAGTTTACAAGGTAGATAGGCTATGCTCAGTCGTGTCCAGTTCTCTGCGACCCTATGGATTGCAGCCTGTAGACTCCTGAGTCCATGGGATTTTCCAGGCAAGTATGCTGGAGTGGGCTGCCATTTCCTCCTCCAGGGCAATCTTCCTGACCCGGGAATCAAACCTGTGTCTCCTACATTGCAGGCAGATTCTTTACCGCTGAGTCACCAGGGAAGTCTACTAGATGGAACTTCATCCATTCAGCTAGAACAATATCAGTTAATGGTCTCAGTCTCTATATGCACTGCCTCTCTAAGATTTCAGAATTTGAAGATGCTTAGATAGAGCCTTAGTCTCTACCCCATGGTATCCAACTAGCATACCCTCCCCCAAACACTTGACTATACTTTATTCATACCTATGCTTTCATTTATTTTTAAAATATCTCAAATAATCCTGTGGAATTCAAAGCATCAGCAAAGCTCTTCAGAATCTTCTGTGGTGTAGCTGTGCTTCCGTCCCATGAGAGCCTGAGAAGGCACTGATGCCAATGGCCAAGAGTATTGCTGTGCCCTGAAGAATGAAATGATTGGGGTTTTTACTGCCTCTGGCTCTCTTTGACCAGTGATGATTCAGACTTCTTTGATGCAAAATATGACTGTGTCCACTATAGTTCCCATTACTCTCATTTGTACTTACAGAATAGTTTAAAAAAAAAAAACAGAAAGCCTTAGACTGAAAACACAGTAACTCATAACTTCTCTGAAAGTTAGGTGATGCAGCAACTTGACTCCTCTGGCAGAATTATTTTATATGATACTTCCTAAACGGCATCATTGAACAGTAGGATGTTCAAGGTGAATGGGAATGTGGCAAATTTCCCAAATCCCTCATAGTGCAGTTGGGGAAACTGAGATAGAGGAGTAGGCACAGCAGTCTCTGAGCATCAAAAACAGATCAGCAAGAATGTTTTGGATGCTCAGGCACTGGCTCTATATTGCTCCTTGGATACCATTCTAATATACCAGGTCATCTTCTCAGCCAAGTTCTGTATTTGGACTCAGTAATTAATGGTTTGAATCCATGCCTTGTTCCTCGGTAGCTCTGTAAATCTCACACCCTCATCTCATAAGGCAAGGCTAATGAGTTTTACTTCACACCGTTGCAAGAATGAAAGGAAATAGCAATTGTAAAAATGTCTAGTCTATTTGACATGAGATGGAGAGAGTGTTTCCCAAAGATGAGATATTTTCTAGCAATGTCTGTATGCTGATTGGAATGACCTAGTCAGACAGGAGCAAGCGGATAATGAAAGAGAGAGAGAGAAAATGCTGAAACAATTTCACTGTGTCGGTGAGAGGCGAGAAAGTCTGGTGCACATGGGCATATGAGCACAGAGAGCTCATTTGTAGCTACAGGAGGGAAAGCAGAGCATACAAGCATAGATGCTCATAGATAGGTCAGTGGACATGGTGGTGGAAATAGCACTTCTGCTTGTTCTGCAATAAAATAGCAAGACCATCAGCTGAGAGTGAAGGTTAACAGTCAGACTTCTTTACAACAATGAAAGAAGTGGATGTCAGCCTCATCACCTGTATTTGAAACTTCTTCCGGAGTAGAACCGATTAATAAAAGACCAAATACTAATATGTACCATTTATCAAGATTGCTCTGGAAAAAAAAAAGATTGCTCTGAAATATTTACTTTATAATCAGTATTGAGAAAGAAAGACGTGCTAAGAGCTAGGATCTCTGACCAGGACTATCTCCATAAACAAGTGAGAGCTGGTCTTCGACTTCAATAAAAGCAGATTCCAATATAATGATAGACATGAAAGCAAAGACATGCCTTAGTCTGGGCTGAGTTATAGGCTAAAAGCATCTTCAGTGTACAGAGAGGGTCACAGAGTAGCACTGTGAGTTGCTTTAAAAGCTTTCTCAGAGAAAATGAAGGTTGGCCTCAGCTTTAGAGAATGAGTTGGACTGTGGCAGGCGGCATGGTGGGAAGGGGCATTCCATGTAATTGGAGACTCTCAGCTGGTGGCTAAGAGTGAATGATGGTAGGAGGTAGAATAGTAAGTGATGAGCAGAGGCCAGTTCACAAAAATACCTTCTATGCTATGCTAATGATTCTGAGCAATTCTGTAAGCTAGAGGTTCTCTAGCTTCCCAGGTGGCTCAGTGGGTAAGAATCGGCCTGCAGTGCAGGACTCACAAGAGACGCAGGTTCAATCCCTGAGTTGGGAAGATCCCCTCGGGGAAGTCATGGCAACCTACTCCAATATTCTGATCTGGAGACTCCCATGGACAGAAGAGCCTGGCAGACTACAGTCCATAGGGTCTCAAAGAGTCAAACACGTCTGAAACGACTGAGCACACACAGCACTCATAGAACACGTCAAAACCACCCAGTGAAGTCGCCAAAAGAACAATTACTTCCCACATTCACCCTCCAGAGACTTGGATAATTCTTACACCAGCTTGAGAAAGATGGCTTTTGAGCTATTAAGGTGACATTGAACTGCATGGCCCTTTCTCTGTCCCTCGGATCTTGCATAAATCATCCCTAACCAATGACACGAGGTATATTCCCGCTTTTTATATGGGACCATTATTCAGAAGTAAATTTTCATCAATGTGCACAGTGGGGAAGAGACGAAAAGAGACATTGGTAGACCAAAGCCAAAATAAGCCTGGCCTCTTGCCCTCCAGTTGTCTGATCCAAGTGAAGATCTAACAAAGCAACACAAAGCAGCCATGAACTCCTGTGGAGGAAGATGATGTAGGAGGAAGGAGAGAAGAAAGGCCTGGATCCAACCTTTCTTTTCCCCTAATTTTCGGAACAGCAGGAGAGATGGGGATATGAGGAAAGCAAAGCCATGGGTGCTGCAGAGGAGGAGGGCAAATCCATTCAACATCTTTTCACCTTTCTTTCCGGACCCCATCTGGGCCAAACAGCAAGTTCAGCCCACGGCCTGGCTTTAGTTGTTAACATTATTGAAATTACAAACCAGTGATTTCAATGTCAAGCTAATTATCACTGGAAAATAACATGTGAATACTGACTCCCTTGGTGTGCAGCCTACGAAAGAACACTCAGCGCTAAGGATGCCAGTGTTCATTGTTGGCTCTTATGTAAATTGATGAGCCTAAGGTTTGCCTTGGGAAGTCAGGTTTTGACACTAATAACTGAAACTGACCTTTTGGGTATAAATGTTAGAGGTTTTTTTGCTTTTGCTTTTGTTTTTAACTCATTCCTTCCTTTCACTGATTCCATGGTAAATACAGCTTTAAAGTTAATGTGGCATGGTAAATAATAGTAAAATAATGTATTTTCAGAGAAACTCTTAAAAAAAATTCATTCTAAATATCCTATACCCTTCTAAAGTAAATATTCTGAGCCAAATTCAGACAGGCTGGTAACAATATCATCTAATTACTCAAAGAATCTAGACTTACTCAAATAATCTAGTCATGATTTATGACCAAAAAATAAAAGAATCTAATCATGGAGTGACGGTATTTGTGATTAAAATTCTGAGGCAAGGAGCTGAAAAATAAACGTTTTCTTTTTTTTCTTAAATCAATATATGTGATGAATGTGGTCACTGTCAAATATTTTTAAAAGACCATTCCAACAACTACAAGGTATTATTTTTAAAGAAATAACAAAATTTGTAAATGTGGCAAATTGACCTAAGTTTGAACTTCAAGGAAATTTGCCCCATTCAAAAATTACACATTTTCTTTTCATTTTGCTACTATTAGAAAAGGAAACAGAACGTCTTTACACAAAACCACACATCTAGCCAAGAATTGCAATTACCCTTGTAGCTCTCACATTTTATCAATAAGATTTGCCAGCAAAACATTTTGAAAATAAAGACAATAAATGAAAGTCTCCCTGGGAAAGGTTACCTGAGCATTAGACAATTATTCTGCATATGTCTAGCTTGTTTCAATTCATACCTCAGACTTTTCTGCATAATATGTTGATGATTACATAGGGTCGAACTTACCAACTAAATTATGCAATTTTTTTGATTCATTCTATTTTTGCTATTTCTGAGATGACTTTTTAAACTAATTTTTAAGCTAGCTTATGAAAAACTCAAGTACAATTTTGACTTTTGACTATTGATGTGATTACTGATTATCAGTGAAATAAATGTATCTTAGTCATTTTTAAGCTGACCTTATAATTGAGGAAGAAAAATGAAGGAGAAGTAAAGGAAGACAGACAAATAAAAAGAAACAAAAACAAGTAAGAACAGTCTTTGAAATGAGACAACTTGAGTTAAGCTTGGATTCCCCACTAACAGCTAACCTTGACCTAGCTGAGACTCAGTTTCCTGTGGATAACAAAGGAGATAAAATTTGATTAAAGGAGATGATATAAAACTCACAGGCAATCATTATGTTAATTCCCACCCTCCTACCCTCTCTCTGACCTAATGGAAAGCTTCCATATTATCGTGAAGATATTGTCGTCTTTAACATGAATAGCCAACTAAATGGCAGTGATCTTTCCAATTTTAAATATAATGTTAGCAAATTACAGATTGACATAAGTTGCATGAAAGTTTTGCTGCCCTAGAAGCACAGTCCAAGATGGGGACATGTGTATGGTTTATTGAGAGTGCATTCTCATCAATGGAGTGAGGGAAGGTGAGTAAGATATGCTTCAATCAAACAAGGAGGTAAACACTCTGCTTTATCCTAACTTCTATGTCTTTCCCAAAAACACTGCCCATTTCTGATCACAGCCGAGGACCTGGATCATGCTGGAAGGTTCCTGTTTTACAGCGTTTTCTGATCCAAGGTAAACTGCTGGCAACCTTCTGGCCTCAGTGTAAAGCACAAGTAAGATTTAAGTTCAGAAAAGGCTAGACAATCCCCGAAAGAATGAAAACAGGCAATGCTTTCTCTGGAGCAAGTCTGATAAAGTGCTTGCCCTCAAAGGCTAGAGCATGTCCTCTATTTCAAGGGAGTTTAAAGAAGGGCCATATAGAAGCAAGTCATCTCTTTCAACAAACTGCTTGATTGGGTTCCAATTCCAATTTTATTCCTCCTTTATAACACTTTCACTGCCATGCCCTTGTCCCATTAAAACTGCTGTAACCCTTGCATGAGATCACCTAAGGATTTGCTATAAGAGAAATTCCAACTCAAAACTGAAGTACCTGCTACATCTCAAATATCCAACACTTGAAAACTACAGAGCTGATGCTTGCTTTTACCTGCTGAACTACTCAGTATTATTGGGGCTCCTATCCACATCCAAGCTAGCATGTTTACAGGTGGACACATCCTAAATGACTTGGCAAATAACTTCATAACATACATGCTTTCTACATAATTTATAATGTTTTTCTTTCTAAGATTTACTTTACAGACAGCATAGCATCTCTAGAGACCGGGATTGAATTCAATCCCTGCACTTAATGGAAATCTCTGAGGGGTAAAAAGAGTCAGATCACCTCTGGTCATCCTTTGATGCTTAGATATGAAAATGCTTTTCCTGATAACATTTCTGCAAGGCAGATTTTTGTATTCCCATTTGACAAATGAGAAAAGTGAAATTCAGTTGGTTTGATCAACTTGAAAAGTGAAAGTGTTACTTGCTCAGTCATATTTGATTCTTTGTGACCCCATGGACTGTAGCCCTCTAGGCTGGTCTATCCATGGGATTTTCTAGGCAAGAACACTGGAGTGGGTTGCCATCTCCTTCTCCCCTTGATCAACTGATAAAATGTAGGAAAGAGTTGACTCTGGGGTTCTGTGATGCCAAAATCTATGCTGCTTGTTTTATATCAAAACTGCCTCCATTAAAGAAATTTCCATTCAGTATGCTTAACTGACAGACTTACAAACAATAAGAACATGTAAGTCTTATAGAGCACTAATACACTGCCCTCAAAGAATCAACAGTAAAAGAGGAGAGGGAGACAAGTAAGCAATCAATCCAATCCAATGCACACTTTCACAGTGAAAATTATAAAGCACTATATGGAAACTTTGGGCTTCCTGGTGGCTCAGTGGTAAAGAATCTACTTGCCAAGCAGGAGATACAGATTTGATCCCTGGGTTGGGAAGATCCCCTGGAGAAGGAAATGGCAACCCCGTCCAGTATTCTTGCCTGGGAAATCCCATCGATGGAGGAGCCTGGGGGGTTACAGTCCACGGGATCTTAAAGAATTGGACCTGACTTGGTGACTAAATGACAACAACAAATGGGGAGGCTCTGGAAGAATTCCTAACCCAGTCTTTGAGGTTTAGGGCTTCTTAGAGGAAGGAACATAAAACATAAAATCTAAAGGGCAATTAGAGATTATCAAGATTACACTGGGGTACTAGGTTACCCCAAGCATCCCAGACAGGGTAAACAACCAACTGAAATGGAGAAGTTAATAAATACAGGAAGAATTAAGCCAAATGTCATAGTTACAATGAAAAGGAATGAAAATGCAAATGATCATGAAGCAATAAAGAAACAGATTTTGAATCAGCATACTAAAACCAATAAGCCACTGTAAATTCTCAAACATTAGGCTATGCAAAACCAACCTTAAAGGGTCCTTTAAAGGCATTTTGGATTGAATTACAAGGATACAGGAAAAAATACAGCCATCTTCTCTATCCAGGAGGCATGAGTTCCAGGACCCTCGTGGATACCAAAATATGTGTATCCTCCAATCCTTTATAGTAAATATTGTTGTTGTTGTTCAGTCCCTAAACCATGTCCAACTCTTTGCTACCCCATGGACTATAGCATGCCAGACTCCTCTGTCCTCCACTATCTCCCGAAGCTTGCTCAAATTCATGTCCAATGGGTCAGTGATGCTATCTAATCATCTCATCCTCTGCTGAGCCCTTCTCCTTTTTGCTTTCAACCTTTCCCAGCATCAGGGTCTTTTCCAGTGAGTCAGCTCTTCAAATCTGGGTGGTCAAAGTATTGGAGCTTCAGCTTTAGCATCAGTCCTTCCAATGAATATTCAGGGTTGAGTTCCTATAGGATTGACAGTTTTGATCTCCTTTAAATGGTGTTGCTGTTAAGTTGTTCAGTCATGTCCCACTTTTTGCAACCCCATGAACTGCAGCTTACCAGGCTTCCCTGTCCTTCACCTTCTCCCAGAATTTGCTCAAACTCATGTCCATTGAGGCAGTAATGCCATCCAGCCATCTCATCCTCTGTCGTCCACTTCTCCTCTTGCCTTCAATTTTTCCCAGAATCAGGTCTTTTCCAATGAGTCATCTCTCGCACCAGGTGGCCAAGGTATTGGAGCTTCAGCTTCAGCATCAGTCCTTCCAATGAATATTCAGGACTGATTTCCTGAATTTCCTTTAGGATTGACTGATTTGATCTCCTTGCTTTCCAAGGGACTCTCAAGAATCTTCTTCAACCCACAGTTCAAAAGCATCAGTCCTTCAGCACTCAGCCTTCTTTAGGGTCCAACTCTCACATCCATACATGACTACTGGAAAAAAGCATAGCTTTGACTCTACAGACTATTGTTGGCAAAACAACGTCTATGTTTTTTTAATATGATGCCTAGGTTTGTCATAGCTTTTCTTCCAAGAAGCAGGCATCTTTTAATTTCATGGCTGCAGTCACCATCTGCAGTGATTTTGGAGCTCAAGAAAATAAAGTCTGCCACTGTGCAGTGAATGGTGTAGCATTTGCATATAACCTATGCACATCCTCGTGTAGACTTTAAATCATCTCTGGGTTACTTAAAGTATCTAATCCTAAGTAAATGCTATATAATTTATTGTAAATACAATATAGATGCTATGTAAAACGTTGTCATTAGGGGACAAATTCAAGCTTTGCTTTTTGGAACTTTGGGAATTTTTCCTGATTTTTTAGATCCACAGTTGGTTGAATCTGCAGATGCAGAACCCGTGGATATGTGGATATGATGCCACACTTCAAGTCTTTGCCAATACGTATTTTCTTTTAATGCTAAGCAAAATACTGATGGCAGATGTGACATGATTGTGTATTCCCAAGGCTCACCAAATTTACGTTAAATGGAAATTAGCAGCCTGTCTTAGTAATTGGAGTGTGACCTCTCTGCAAGCAGCTTTTGGCAACAGGCCTGTCCAGGAGGGCTTCTAAGGCATTGCCCCAGGGTAACTGCACCCTGGGTGATGGGTGGGTGGAAGTTACACAGAGGTGAAACCATCCATATCTGGTGCACATCTTTTAAGAGCATCTTTTAATAAACTATTTGATCGTGTAATTTTTTTTTTCCATATCTCTTCCAGAATCAGTCAGATTTGGTATCAATTGCTCAAACTTGTCTGGGGATAAATCTGCCAAAAGCTTAAAGGGGACTAATAACAATGTCACAAATTCCTGACAAAATAAAGAAACTGACTTTTGGCAACTGTATCATTGAAGTTGAGGCTTCACACACCAAGTTCACCACTGCATCGTCAGTGCGACACAGCAGGGACACTTCCATTGTTCCTGTGTTGCTGTGTGCCCCTTCCCTGAAAGGTGTTTTATGTATTTTTAATGTGGCAGTAATAACATTATTAAAAATTAAAACACAGGTGTAATTTATTTTTAATAAATTAAACCACTAATTTATTTTCCAAGTAGTTGACTAATTAGAGATCTGAAAAGCCCATCTTTCATAATTGGTTTTTTCTTCTTTTAAAAGACTTTATTCGGTGATGGCCGATAAGAAATTTTGCTCCAGACCAAGAGAGAGAAGGAGCTAAATGAGCACATGCCCAACCTATTCTAACCAACATGACTCAATTGAACTCTAATGATATCAAAACAATTGACTTTTTACCATTCGAACTTAATTATTCTACAATAGGGAGAGTAATGTATGTTGCTTTCTGCTTAAAGCAATTATGCAAAAGACAGCTTTGAAGGATGGCATGAAGCAGTTTTTTTTCTCACCCACAATTTGTGAATATTGTTTTAAAACATCATTAAGTCAAATAACCGCAGTCTAATTAAGTCTCTTGTAGTTTTGAGGCAGTTTCATGAAATGCCATGGGATTTATTTGACTCATTTCTTCACTTGACTGGAAGTTCTTGAGACACTGAATGAATCTAAACCCCAGAATCCTCATCCTGAGGAAATAAATGCTGCAAAACATTTGGGTTGAAATAGTATTGCTTAATGTAATGTTAGAAAAACAAAACTGAAGGACTTACTCAGCAGTTCTGTCAAAATATCATGATATTGCTTTAGGCAAATCCCATTTACTTCTTCGTGCTCTGGTGGGCACAGTTGCAAAAGGGTTAGTTAAGAAGTTGTAGGTAGGTGAGCGCTTGGGACCCTGTCAAAGAATAAGAAAAAGACCCCTAGAGCTCAACTTAAAAATAATTTTTTAAAAAGCTATGTTTACTTGCTTGGTGGATAAGAAAGCGGTATGTTTGTCAAGAAAAGAGTAAATTCAGCAAGTCTCCTGGAGCTGAAAGCAGTAGGGTGAGTAGAGAGACCAAAGAGGGGACTTAGTGCCAAGCTAAAAGGATTTCTAAGCCTTACATTATAACTGATTCATTAGAGACTTGGATATTCCTCCTTAGGCTGGCCATCTTTCTGCTTTGACTTTCGGAAGCGCAGTGTTAGTTTTCAAATAGGTCCAGGCTGGATTCCTAAGACTGTTGCATGCAGGCTTGTGTAAGTAAGCAGGGCCTGAGAATTTGGGCAAATTTCCAAACCAGACAGAGGAAGGACTAGAATGGTTGAATCTCAGATATCATTCCATTCAATATCTTCATTTGTACAAGACACAGAAGCCCTGTGAGGTAAAAGGATTGTCCTAGAGAACAGAAATCCTGCCATGTGCAAGGAAACCAAAGCTACATGACACTGAACTTGAGCAAAATAAGGCTTTCCTATTATGATCCAGGGCTTCCTTGGTGGCTCAACGGCAAAGAATCGGCCTGCCAATGCAATGCAGGAGGTGGGGGGTTGATCCCTGGGGCAGGAAGGTCTCCTAGAGAAGGAAATGGCAACCCACCCCAGGATTCTTGCCTGGGAAATCCCATGAATAACGGAGCCTGACTGGCTACAATCTGTGGGGTTGCAAAGAGTCAGACAGTACACTGCACACAAGCAAGCCACAAAAGTCTCCGACCCTGGAAGGTGTAACAGAGAAGAGCTTGAGTTGTTCCAAACAATTTCTAATTAAAATATGTAATTTTTACATCTTCTAAAGTTGTAGTATTAGAGATAAGTCTTTATGGAAGATCTTATTCAGAAATTCAATTAATTCATAAGTTGCTGTTGTGCAGCCACTCAGTCGTGTCTGCGACCCCATGGACTGCAGCACGCCAGGCTTCCCTGTCCTTCACCATCTCCCAGAGCTTGTTCAAACTTATGTCCATTGAGTGGGTGATGCCATCCAACCATCTCATCCTCTGTCATCCCCTTCTCCTCCTGCCTTCAATCTTTCCTAGTATTAAGTATATACTATGGATACACTACGTCTGTAGCACTGCAAGGTACAAGAAGTGAGATGAACAGTGAAAATAAACGACGAATGCAACATTGCCCCTGATGCTAAGGAAGCCACAAGCTGGAAGGAAATATGCACACCTAATTGTAATACAAGACTGTTGCAATGCAGGCTAAAATTGTATATAAATATAATACTATTTAATCTGAGAGAAAAGGTATGTATTCTGACTGAGGGGATTGGGGATGGCATCTGAGAAGAGAAGACATCTGAACTCACCTTGATAGATTCTTTTGCTCTTTCAGTAAGTATATAATGAGTACTACTTACTAGGTGTCAAGACTTATCTTTGGTGATGAGGATGGAGCAAAACACATGTCCATCCCTGGCCTTGGGAGGCTTACACTCTAAACAAATTTGTAAATTATGAATATGCACAGAGTCTGTGGAGGTATCCCCAGGGTTGAAACATAAGCTTCATGTGTAACCATTGGGGTAAAACATGGCCAAAGATGGGGATGAAAAGGAAACAGCAGTAACTACTGTGTTAGAGAGGTGAAGGTTTATTCTCTAGGCAATTGAAAATATTGTTTCAAGGAGATGCTCTAAAGAGGATTCTGAAACAGCTGTATACATGTGTTGTTGTTGTTTTCAGTTGCTGAGTCCTGTCTGACTCTTTGTGACCCCATGGACTGTAGCACGTCAGGCTCCCCTGTCCTTCACTATCTCTTGGAGTTTGCTCAGATTCATGTCTATTGAGTTGCTGATGCTAACTATCTCATCCTCTGCTGACCCCTTCTCCTTTTGCCTTCAATTTTTCCTAGCATCAGGATCTTTTGCCATGAGTCAGCTGTTCTCATCAGGTGGCCAAAGTATTGGAGCTTCAGATTTAGCATCAGTCCTTCTAATGAATATTCATGGTTGATTTCCTTTAGGCTTGACTGGCTTGATCTGCTTCCTGTCCAAGGGACTCTGAAGAGTCCTCTCCAGCACCACTATTCAAAAGCATCAATACTTTGGAATTTACCCTTCTTTATAGTCCAACTCTCCAATCCATACATGACTGCTGGAAAAACCATGGCTTTGACTATAAGCATCTCTGCTGACAAAGTGATGTCTCTGCTTTTTAATACGCTGTCTAGGTTTGTCATAGCTTTCCCTCTAACTGTTACAATGGCTGGTTTGCAGCAGCACTGGGAAATGCCCAGAAATCAGTGTAAATGCTTCTAGGTCTGGCAACACAGAGTAGTCCCTGGACCATGGGCAAAGTGCTGAAACTTCCAGGCTTAGTTCAGCTTCATGTTAAAGTATGAGCTTCGGACTGTGTGGCCACACCAGGAATCTAATCTCTCATCAGGATAGTCCTTCACTGAGGGAACACTGGCGACAATTGAATTGGTTTGGGGTCATGCTAGGGATTGATTCTAGATTCCAAAAGAGGACCTGTGAGGTCAGTGTGATCCCAAGAACAATTATAGCAATCAGGATTTTGGGGGACAAATCTATTTTTTCAAGGAGAGCACAGACTTTGAAAAGACTCTGTGGATCTCTTTTGCCTGTAATACACCAAGTGTCTTCTCCCAGAGATGTCTGTATGATTTCTCAAAATTTCCTGGGATATAAGAGTACAGGATCGAATCAATATATGCCAAATTGCATGATAACAGATTTTACTAGATCAGTATTTTACTGAGACACTTAAGTGTATGCTTTTTTTCAAATGTTGTTTATCTTTGATGACTAGTTCCATCTCCGTCTTCACTGGCTATACCATCCACACCTATTAATAATTTTTCCAGATTCTGTAAAATTTTATCAGTCCCACTCATTTACTTTTCAATTTTATATAATATATACTACCTATACATAGATAAATGATAGATAAATACATGATAGATAGATAGATAGATACTGTGATCGCCAAAAAATTCGTTTACGTTTTTCTGTAACATTTGACAAACGAACTTTTTGTCCAACTTGATAAATAGATTGACTGCTAGACAGACAGACAGATAGAGAAAATAGACAGATAAACAGACGGATACCTTAATCATTAGACTGTGAAGCCCATCACTGAAATCAAGCTCAATAATTGTTTGGTGACTGGCAATTTTTGGTGAGATTATTCAGACAAATACAGATAGTATAGGCTCCACAAAGTTGACAAGCTTTGAGCCCTGTTTCAGTAATTCTCAGGGTATAGTATGTTGACTTTCTTCATGATTGCAAAAGCAAGTGGCATGCTTATTTAAAAAAATAAAGCAAATCCCTGGCTCTCACGTCAAACAAGTATCCCAGTGGTTGTTGTGCTCATTAGAAGTTGACAGACACCGCATTAATGTAATTGATGATGTAGTAAGGCAGTCCGTTTTTCACTGACAAGCAGCAAAAGGAAGGCTCTGACACAGAGCAAGGATCGCCGCAAAATGGTCTATGAGTGATCTTATATCTGTTGGGAGAGCTGAGGAGTTTTTAACTAGGTCAAGATAAGAAAGGAACTGGAATTTTATTGAGCTTCCATCTGATTGTCCTCTTAGAAGCTTTGAAGAATTATCTCCTTTAATTTTTACAACTAGTCATGGATGTTGAAGAAGTTAAGTAATTTGCACACAGTGAAAGTGAGATCGTTAGTCCCTCAGTCTCGCTCTACTCTTTGTGACGTACAGAGTCACCCAGTTTATCCCACATCATTTGATCCCAAAGTCAAACCATTCCTGATGCACCTCACTCAGACATCAAACATGCTAACAATTAAAATGAACTATCACTCTGTTGAGGTGCATCTTGTTTATAATGCTGGGTTTATGACTAAAATTTGTATATGAACAATATATGAAGACCAGAGAAGTGCCTTTTAGCAGTATTTTAAAAATTTTAAATGAAATATGGGATTTTTTTTTGTTAGGTTGCCAAAAGCATATTAATTTATGATTGTATTAAATTTTCCTGTTTTACTTGAATACTTCTCCTTTTCCACTTTTCCTGTTTTACTTGAATACTTCTCCTTTTCCACTTAACTTGCTGGACCATAAATTGATTCTGTAACATGTCACTGTGTGCTTTCTAAAAGTCAAGGCATTATTGCTACCTCGGAATAAGAAAGAGAGGTATGCTTGATGAAAAATAAGGAAGACAAAGGTACTGAAGAGAAGGGAATCAGAGAGGGTTGTCCAGGAAGAAAGTTCCAAGGAAGGAGACTCATTGTGACTGTAGATAAAAGGATTTTAAAGCACATTCCACTGTCTTTTCAGTTTTAAGTCAGCAAAAGTCACCAGCATTTACAGTAAAGAGTCAATGAACAGCCACACACAGGTAAATCCAAAATGGAAACCATAGGAAGTAGGACCACCCTGGGACTCATTTAATCCATTGCAAGCAAGTAGAATGAGGTTCTGAAGAGCAGTAAAGGGCAGTCATAGAGAGAAAGTTAGGGGCATGTTAGCCAAACTAGCATAAAACCAAGAGTTCAGACACTTTCTAGACATTCCCCTTGCCCTGAATACTAACCACCATATGGCAGAAACCAGTGAAACATTGAAAAAATTTCAAAACCTTGAAAAAAGCAAAATGAAAAGCAAAAGAATTCAACGTGCAAATTCTTGGGCTGGGAAGATCCCCTGGAGGAGGGCATGGCAATCCTTCCAGTTTTCTTGCCTGAAGAATCCCCATGGACAGAGGAACCTGGCTGGCTGCAGTCCATGGGGTCGCAGAGAGTCAGACACCCCTGAACGACTAAGCACATTGCAGCGCAAGGAGGGAGCTGCACAGAAGAGGCTGATGGCTGATTTATTTTGACTCAGGCTGTCATCAGTCTCCAGCTGTATGATACCAACTTTCAGGAGAGGCTGCTCTGCAGAGAGGAAGCACAGAAACTGAGAAATAGGATCCTAGAAGCTAGAGCAAAAGCTAGGCTTTCGTCTTTCTGATTAAGCCTAGCAGATTAAAGTTGGGTCAATGTGGGCAACCCAGGCTTCTAACATGCCACTGAGTTACAGGGAAGTCAGAATTTTCATGCTGATTTAATACTTGCATTTTTAATTCTTTTTTTAAAAAATAATTTTAATTTTCTTGGCTTGAGAATATCTTCTCCTTTTGACCTATGTGTGAGGATTTAAAATGGGAGAGATTAGCCCACCCATCTTCATTTTCTTTCCCATGACCTTATCTGTAGGAATGAAGCATGGTGCTGGAGAAAGAATACGATTCAGGCGTGGTTTTTAATCTTCCAATGCATCTTACCAACTGTAGAATATCTTTCCTCTTCCTTAAAATGGGAACAATCCTATTTACCTTGACTGCCTCCTGTGAGAATCAAAGGAGGTAATACATCACTTAGCCAGAGTCAATATTATAACTTTGTAAAGTTATCAACATGACTTTCATACAAATGTAAACAGGTGTCATGAAAACAC
Source organism: Antilocapra americana (assembly GCA_007570785.1). Classification (NCBI taxonomy): domain Eukaryota; kingdom Metazoa; phylum Chordata; class Mammalia; order Artiodactyla; family Antilocapridae; genus Antilocapra; species Antilocapra americana. The sequence goes on along the minus strand of ML664170.1, from coordinate 22,004,921 downwards.
TGACAGAATAACAATGACGGCAATAAATTCCTTAATGATGGAACCAAAAGGACAAGGAAGCTGGTTCAAAGAGAATTTAAAGGAACAGTGATTATATAGTCCATCAAGAGAGGCTAACTTGAAAAAAGAATACTGGGTTAGAGTCAAAACTGATTATTATCCTTCAGAACAATAAAACCATAACCTTTGAGGTTATCTCTTGTACCAGACATAAATTATGTGTGTCTCTATTGGACAAAAAGTATACAAGTTAACATATAATTTCATAGTCTTGACCCTGAGCAATAGGAAATAGTAAAACAAACAAAAGAACGAACCGCTATAGAATTAAATCATCTTTGGGTGGGCCTGTTAAACAATGACGCTGAATGACCTTAAAATCACATGTAGTCATCCTCTTGTTTTATCTCCAAGTTTTAGATAATTTTCTCAACAGTTCCTCTTGTATCATCAATAATCTCTAAAGATTATTCATGTTACGAAAAGTCTGGAGTCATTGTGTTTGGACCTAATTAATGTACATGGGTGCAGTAAGAGCTTTGATTAACTACATAAGCTTCTTTGTGTATGACCAGAAAATTCAGAGCTTCTGTTTAGCAGTTACTAAGGTCAGAAAATTAACTTCTACATGAATATTTCAAAAGGAATCTCTGATTGCATTTTCATAAGCCTCTCTTGTTTCAGAAGTGTTTCGGTGGCTCTTATTGGAGTATTAATTTCCTCTTGCTTCTTAAACAAACCACCATAAACTCGGTGGTTTAAAACAATACAAGTTTATTCTCTTACAGCTCTGAGGTCAGAAGTCTGACACAAATGTCACTGGGCTACTGTCAAAGTGTTGTCAGGGTGAATTTCTTCTGGAGACTCTTAAAATCAGTATCCTTGACTTCTCCAGCTTTGAGGGTGATGGGGCTCCTGTAATCTTTGGTTTGTGGACCCCTTCTCCATCTTTAAAGCTGGCAATGTAGCATCTTTCAGTCTCTTTCTCTCTTCTCCTTCTCTCTATCTGACATCTCCTGGATCTCTCTTATAAGACCTCTGTGAATACACTGGGGCCACCAGATAAAGCAATATGACATCCTCATTTTGAGATCCTAAACTTAATAACATCAACAACATCCCTTTTGCTGCATTCTAGGCTCTAGGGATTAAAATATGGACATTTAGGATTAGGGAACCATTATTCACCCTATCAAGCACAGATAAAAAAACTAAACACAAGAAACTCATCCCCACAATACCTACAGTTTTGGTGAATTTCTTCAAGTGGCCTAAACTCTGGTACATTTCCTGTCCTGCCAGTAAATGACCTTCTTCATGGGATTCTATAAACCATAGAACAAAGAATAGGTGGGTTTCTTAAGAGGACTATATCTTGATTTTAAATATGAATAGCAACACTTGTTTCTTCTTGGTGGGCTTGCTATACCTAATTAATTGAGATTTGTTCTCAGGTGTGGCAACCTTGGCAGGAACGTATTACAGAACCAGTTTGTCAAACTATGTCTTGGTGAAAACAGAAGACAGATGTCTATTGATCTTATGCAAATAAGCTCATTACCATAAAAACTAGTGAGTTGACACTGAATTCTGAGGAGTAAAGGGAAATAAATTACCATATAAAAAATGTGTCATTTATAGGTGATTACATTGAAGGTTAAAGGTAAAGAATATATCTTACTCCCTTAATAGAGCATTTAAAAACAAGTCTGCAATACTCAGAATCAAATAATCTCAGTTAGATTTACCCCCACTATTTATTTAATCCTCCTTATGACTTATATATCCAGATGTTGGGTCAGCATTCTGCATTCTTAAGGTCTTCTATTCCAGACTTACTAAAAGGAGTCCTGGAAGTACTCTGCTACATTCACAGTTGGCTAAATGATATCACTTTAAGCTCCAAAGCCTGTACTAATGACTGTTTCCTAAAGTACCAACAAGTAGGAATATCAGGCGTCATTTTTCCCTGAGGTTCTGACAGTGCTATTCTTTGAAATAGATCCAGTTATCAGCCTATAGCTTCCAGGGAAGTCTTCAGACAAACATGAGAATAAGACAGAAACCACGTGTTGATGAGAACAGATGAGCAGATTACATAGGAGGTAAATTATAAACTTTTATCTCTTCTTTTCAGAACAGATTAAATACTCCTAGATCAACTGTCATTTTAAAATAAAACTCTAACATTCATATAGCATTTGGCATAAAAGTACTCACAAAATTAAAATAAGTCCCTGGGAATTCCCTGGTGGTCCAGTGGTTAAGGTTTGGCATGTTGACAGCCAGGGCCCACGTTCAAGCCCTGCAGGGGGGAAATAAGATCCCTCATGCTGTGTGCATAGCCAAAAAAGTAATAAGTATCTTATTAATAAACTTTGCTAAAACTGAGCAAACTGCCAAATTTTTGACACATTTCTTTGCTTTTTACCCCAGACTCATTATGTGCAAGTATTATGCTTCAAACCTTCAAACCTTCTATACTAGCCACACTGATATTTTTCTGTTCACTATACTTTCTCATAATTTGGTACATATTTTCTCTTTATCTTATAAACAAAAGGATACTCCATTACTTTAGATATATAAGCAATGCCCTAAGGCCACATACATATTTTAAACACCTTTTCCAACATAATAAATATAAACATACTCATTAGCCAAACCCAAAGGTGCAGCTTTTTTATAACATATAAAAATAACAATAAAGATATATATGTATATACGTGCATACACACATACATGGTGACTATATGTCGATGTTATCTCTTATTAGAAACTATCTAGATTTCTAGAAATTATCTATCAATTAATCTGATTTAATTCTAGTTCAAGGTCTTAAATTTAACAGAGGAACTTGGAAATTTTGCTTAAAGTAATGTATTACAAAGCATGCCAGGCTTACCTCCCTTCACTATCTCCCAGAGTTTGCTCAAACTCATCTCCATTGAGTCGGTGATATTATTGAAGCAGCTCATCCTCTGTCACTCCATTCTCCTCCGGCCCTCCATCTGTCCCAGCATCACTCTTTGCATCAGGTAGCCAAAGTATTAGAGCTTCAGCATCAGTCCTTCCAATGAATATTCAGGGTTGATTTCCTTTAGGATTGAATGCTTTGATCTCATTTCTGTCCAAGGGACTCTCAAGAGTTTTCTCCAATACCATAATTCAAAAGCATCAGTTCTTTGGTGCTTAGCCTTCTTTATGATCCAACTCTCACATCTGTACATGACTACTGGAAAGACACACAAAGTACTTGCCTATATTCTTAAAATATCCACTGATCCTTAGACCTGGTTATGGCCCAAACCAGGTGTTTCTGAGCCACAAAGAGTTCCTCTAACTATGCACTGGAGATAACATTGCGGAGATGGCTCATGGTTTGCAACCAGATGTGGATCCACCGGTCTTTGCAGCCAGTTTTGGAAGAGAAATAGCTCAAGCTATGAGTTAGGCATGGTATTACCATTCTGATATACTTGAGCAAAATTCAGAATCAAAACAGAATCAGAAGAAAAGAAACAGAAAGGGAAAAAAACATAAACAGAGAAAGGCACATTCTCTTCAATTCTCAAAAAAATTATGTCTTTCAATAGGAAACTACTCCATACGCAAAATGAGAAAATTGTGCCAGGGTGTGTCAGGGGATATTCTAGTCCTAGGAATGGTGACTCTATGTTCTTTTACATGTTTAAGTCCCCTTTAGGGAAAAAAAAAATGAAGGAAAGAAATCATTTTAACTAACTGAAGTTAAAAATTGACTATTATAAGAGTTAAACGCTAGCCACTTTCTTCCTCAATACTAAAATATATGTATTTTATTTGGACAATGTATATCATCTTGAGAAACAGCATACACATGAAAAAGCATTAATGAAAATGTTTGAAAATGAAATGAAAATTTTTTTTTCTTCTTTCATCTCTTGATTTTTGTCTCTTGGCCATCAAATAACATATCTTCTAAGAGGAAAGAAAGGCACAACATTTGACTCACTTGCTATTAAGCAGTTGTTGTCAAGAGGTCTAATGCAGAGTAAAAATTAAAGCTATTTCCTAAAATAGGGACAATAGTTTAAGTATTGTTTTCAGCTAAGTATACTATAATTGTCCTCTGTGCAAATCCTTCTACATAAGGCAAGCAAATTGTAATTATGACTAATATAATTATATATCATTTTCTAAATTGCATATGCTTCAGTCTTGTCTCAGAAAATGTATTCCTCATGGATCTTATTCATCATAGTCATTGCCTATTCACCCTGATCAATAATTCACTGGCCATTTCAATAAATGCTTACCAACAATTAGTTTGAAAACAAAGAAAAAAAGGAATATATAAGAAATTCCCATCTAGGGATGGGAAGCAGAAGCACACAGGTAATTGTGGCAGTTAGGGAAACTGGACTTTGAAGGTCAAAAGATATTTCAGTTCAGTAAAGGACTAGGCAGGATGTCTTCACAGATATTGAGGCTAGAAAGGAAGCATTGTTAGAGCATGAAAAGGGGACTTTTTACCACTTGGATGAGCAGGGAAGAGAAATGAGAAGTGGGAATTACTCTGCACCACTGACTGGAACACAAAATTCAAGAATATAACCAGCACCACAGAATCCAAACAAAAGGACACAATAGACACACTTAGTGGAAATAAAATTGGATTTCTGAACTGGGTTTTAAGACCTTGCTATGAACTATATGCTACATCAAGAGATAAATGCTATCAATTTCTGTACATTTTCAGAAAGCTCCATAAACTCTGGACAATGTATTGAATTGACTCACAGCATGACCCCCATGAAAGAAAAGTTGCCTCTAGGAAAAAGCTTTCTGAAAATCCTACAGAACTTAATGGAGATAACTACATCCTTCCAAACATATCAGGAGGAGGGTTAGAACTACACGTTTTTAGAAGCATGAAGAAGTGGTTTGAAAACTGACTTAGTCCAAACCCTTAACACAGTAGAGATTTGCACGGAACCAAAGTCATAGGCAAATTGCTCTCTACTGTCACACAGCTGCTATAACCCTAATGAAATCGCCTATTTAGCAACTCTCAGTTAACCCATTAATCTATGAGGCCAGCCTTTGACTTGCAAAATATAGAGTGACCTGAGTACAAAAGGTAGGATTGGGGGATGATGAGGAGAAAAGGGAAATTACAAAGTCAGGAGGTGTCCCTACTAAGTACACACGAGAGGAGGCTTCCTACTTGTCTTCCATATTGATATTTTTGTCCTGATGCAGAGAATGAGATTACCTATATCTCAGAGAGTTTAACAACCGGTGCTACTATTGACCATAAAAATACCCCATCACTTTTTTAAAGCAGGAGCTAATGTTTGGCATTATGGTCTCTCTTGGTGATGAACTCTAAGGCAAAGTTCTAGGATCTAAAAACGGCATTTTTCTGTATGTGTCATAGCACTTTAACTCATATCTAGTTTGGCCATATAAGCAGCTTAGATGACAGGTATAGACTTTTCCTGTCCACACATCATTGCCTGACATTAATTTGATTTATCCTCCAGCATTATCAAGTGATAAAATGTGTTCCTTCATGATATCCATTCGATCTGAATGATAGCCAGAAAATGTGTTTTGTGCTAATTGTGTTGGTTCTGGACAAGTTGATTCCATAGCATATTCTTTATGTAAAACTTCAATATCAACATTTTCTTCCTGCTGTAGAACTTCTTCTATTAATACTTGATGGTATTCATGGTGTGCAAGTTGTTGGATCAGGGAAACGAAGGAACTGTGCTGTCCCTGTGTTCATTCAGAGAAATGAGAATACATTTCAGTAAATTTTGTTCTTTGAGAACTACCTGCTAACCAGCCTTCTGCTCACAGTCTTGAGCCATCCTCCTTCAGTTCTGCCAAAATGTCTTGCTGTAACGCACACCTGCCTGTGACACTCATAGGCTTGAAACACTCCAGTGACTCCCAAACGTCTGTGGAGCAATGTCCAAGCCAACTAGTGTGACTCGTGACACCTTTAAGAACAGCTCCTACTCTCTTTCCAGGCTCATTTCTCATCATTCCTTACCTCGCACGATGGATCCATGGCAGGTACAACTTGTTTTGTGTTTCAGATTTTACTCAGGAAGTTGGTCAACTAACTTCTCATCAAGCACTTCCCTGGCAGTTCACTTAATAAAGAATCTGCCTGCAATGCGGGAGACCTGGATAGGGAAGATCCCCTGGAGTAGGAAATAGCAACCCACTCCAGTATTCTTGCCTGGAGAATTCCATGGAAGAGGAGCCTGGCGGGCTACAGTCCATGGGGTCACAAAGGGTCGGACAGGACTGAGCGACTTGGTACAGGACAACACAGCATACTTCTCATCCTTTGAGAGTTCAGACTTTCTTTCCTCAAAGTATGTTTCCCTGGCCCTTTTATTTCTTGCAGTTGGGTTAAGTAGGATCCATACTTCTTTCTTCAGTTACTATGTGCAAATTTTTTATCCTCACACGGTGCTTCATTGAAATACATTAATATGCTTATTCCTACTAAACTATAAACTACTAGGTGTTCTCTTTCGTGATGCTTCTTGGCACCAAGAGGATGAGAACCAGAAACACTGACAGTGGAAGCTCCAGTCTCAACAGTCAGAAAGATTGTTTGTTCCTTGTTCTATTCAGGCCCTGAATGGGTTAGATAATGACCACTTACATTGGAGAGGGCAGTTTGCTCTATTGATTCAAATGGAAACAGCCTCACAGACACAACTGGAGATGATGTTTAAACAGATAACAGCATACTATGACCCAATCAAGTTGACACATAAAATTAAGTGTCATAACTACAAATGTAAAGTCAAGGTTAGACTCATTTTTAGGTGACATAAATTTATTAGCCGAGAGAAATTGCATGAATAGGAAATTCTATTTCAGAACAATGAATTTGATGTAAATTTGTAAAATGAAATACAGAAGAGACCAGAAAAGACTACACCTGTGAATACTGACATTCAGTTCAGTTCAGTTCAGCTGTTCAGTAGTGTCCGACGCCTTGCGACCCCATGAACCGCAGCATGCCAGGCCTCTCTATCCATCACCAACTCCCAGAGTCCACCCAAACCCATTTCCATTGAGTCAGTGATGCCATTCAACCATCTCATCCTCTGTCGTCCCCTTCTTCTCCTGTCCTCAATCTTTCCCAGCATCTGGGTCTTTTCCAATGAGTCAGCTCTTTCTATCAGGTGGCCAAAGTATTGGAATTTCAGCTTCAATATCAGTTCTTCCAATGAACACCCAGGACTGAACTCCTTTAGGTGGACTGATTGGATCTCTTACAGTTCAAAGGACTCTCAAGAGTCTTCTCCAACACCACAGTTCAAAAGCATCAATTCTTCTCCACTCAGCTTTCTTTATAGTCCAACTCTCTCAACCATACATGACTACTGGAAAAATCATAGCCTTGACTAGATGGACCTTTGTTGACAAAGTAATGTCTCTGCTTTTTAATATGCTCCCTAGGTGGGTCATAACTTTCCTTCCAAGGAGTAAGTGTCATTTAATTTCATGGCTGCAATCACCATCTGCAGTGATTTTGGAGCCCAGAAAAATGAAGTCAGCCACTATTTCCACTGTTTCCCTATCTGTCATGAAGAGATGGGACCAGATGCCATGATTGTAGTTTTCTGTATGCTGAGCTTTCAGTCAGTTGTTTCACTCTCCTCTTTAACTTTCATCAAGAGGCTCTTTAGTTCTTCTTCACTTTCTGCTATAAGGGTGGTGTCATCTGCATATCTGAGGTTATTAATATTTCTCTCAGAAATCTTGATTTCAGCTTGTACTTCTTCCAGCACAGCATTTCTCATGATGTAGTCTGCATATAAGTTAAATAAGCACAGTGACAATATACAGCCTTGATGTACTCCTTTTCCTATTTGGAACCAGTCTATTGTTCTACGTCCAGTTCTAACTGTTGCTTCCTGACCTGCATACAGATTTCTCAAGAGACAGGTCAGGTGGTCTGGTATTCCCATCTCTTTCAGAATTTTCCACAGTTTATTGAGATTCACACAGTCAAAGGCTTGGGCATAGTCAATAAGGCAGAAATAGATGTTTTTCTGGAACTCTCTTGCTTTTTCGATAATCCAGAAGATGTTTGCAATTTGATCTCTGATTCTTCTGCTTTTTCTAAAACCAGCTTGAACATCTGGAAGTTCATGGCTCACGTATTGTTGAAGCCTGGCTTAGAGAATTTTGAGCATTGCTTTACTAGTATGTGAGATGAGTGCAATTGTGCGGTAGTTTGAGCATTCTTTGACATTGCTTTTCTTTGGGACGGAAATGAAAACTGACCTTTTCCAGTCCTGTGGCCACTACTGAGTTTTCCAAATTTGCTGGCATATTGAGTGCAGCACTTTCACAGCATCATCTTTCAGGATTTGAAATAGCTCAACTGGAATTCCATCACCTCCACTAGCTTTGTTTGTAGTGATGCTTCCTAAGGCCCAGTTGACTTCACATTCCAAGATGTCTGGTTCTAGGTGAGTGACCACACCATCATGATTACCTGGGTCATGAAGATCTTTTTGTACAGTTCTTCTGTGTATTCTTGCCACCTCTTCCTAATATCTTCTGCTTCTGTTAAGTCCCTACCATTTCTGTCCTTTATTGAGCCCATCTTTGCATGAAATGTTCCCTTGGTATCTCTAGTTTTTTTTTTAAAGAGATCTCTAGTCTTTCCCATTCTATTGGCTTTCTCTATTTGCACTGATTGCTGAAGAAGGCTTTCTTATCTCTCCTTGCTATTCTTTGGAACTGTACATTCAAATGGTTATAGCTTTCCTTTTCTCCTTTGCTTTTTGCTTCCCTTCTTTTCACAGCTATTTGTAAGGCCTCCTCAGACAGCCATTCTGCTTTTTTGAATTTCTTTTTCTTGAGGATGGTCTTGATTCCTGTCTCCTGTACATTGTCACAAACCTCCATCCATATTTCATCAGGCACTCTGTCTATCAGATCTAGTCCCTTAAATCTATTTCTCACTTCTACTGTATAATCATAAGGGATTTGATTAAGGTCGTACCTGAGTGGTCTAGTGGTTTTCTCCACTTTCTTCAATTTCAGTCTGAATTTAGCAATAAGCAGTTCATGCTGTGAGCCACAATCAGCCCTCAGTGTTGTTTTTGTTGGTTGTATAGAGCTACTCCATCTTTGGCTGCAAAGAATATAATCAATCTGATTTTGGTTTTGACCATCTGGTGATGTCCATATGTAGAGTCTTCTCTTGTGTTGTTGAAAGAGGGTGTTTGCTATGACCAGTGTGTTCTCTTGGCAGAACTCTATTAGCCTTTGCCCTGCTTCATTCCGTACTCCAAGGCCAAATTTGCCTGTTACTCCAGGTGTTTCTTGACTTCCTACTTTTGCATTCCAGTGCCCTATAATGAAAAGGACATCTTTTGGGGATGTTAGTTCTAGAAGGTCTTGTAGGTTTTCATAGAACCGTTCAATTTCAGCTGCTTCAGCGTTACTCATCAGGGAAGAAACTTGAATTACCGTGATATTGAATGGTTTGCCTTGTAAACGAAAAGAGATCATTCTGTCATTTTTGAGATTGCATCCAAGTATTGCATTTCACACTCTTTTGTTGACTGTGATGACTACTCTATTTCTTCTAAGGGATTCCTGCCCACATAATAGATATAATGGTCATCTGAGTTAAATTCACTCATTCCAGTCTATCTTAGTTTGCTGATTCCTAGAATGTCGATGTTCACTCTTGCCATCTCCTGTTTGACAACTTCCTATTTGCCTTGACTCATGGACCTAACATTCCAGGTTCCTATGCAATATTGCTCTGTACAGCATCAGACCTTGCTTCTATCACCAGTCCCATCCACCACTGGGTGTTATTTTTGTTTTGACTCCATCCCTTCATTCTTTCTGGAGTTATTTCTCCCTGAACTCCAGTAGCATATTGGGCAGCTACCGACCTGGGGAGTTCATCTTTCAATGTCCTACCTTTTTGCCTTTTCATACTATTCATGGGGTTCTCAAGGCAAGAATACTGAAGTAGTTTGCCATTCCCTTCTCCAGTGGACCGCATTGACATTAGCAATAATGAAAGCCAAATTCTAGAGTTTTGAACGTGGGGAAGAAAAATAAGAGATGGCTGTAAAAATAATCTCCGTTAAAATGTTAAATGCTTTCAATGTGGTAATAATTGTATTAAATACCATTTAAATCCCTCAAAAACCCTGTATGGATAAATGCAGAAGCTTGAGATAACCTAGGTTTAGGTTAAGTAGCTTGCTTGAAGTCATGCTTGAGAGATTTAAAACCAGCTCTATGACAAAACCATACTCTCTCCACTACTTCTGCTCTTGGTCAAATGGGTAAGTATATTCAATAGACACACATGGCGTGAACTCTTTGGGTATAGTATAGCTCTCAGGATCTTTTTCACATCTTACATGTATCTAATGAATTTGGTAAAGTTGGGAGAGGGAAAATAGCTAAGTGCATGCAAAGGAGCGAGTTCTCCTTTATCCTCATTTGTAAGCCAACTCAAATTAGGCAAGGTTATCAAGAATAGCCTAATGATTGAACTTCACAACCTCTGGAGCCACTATTTTTTTATATCATGAAACGACCTAAGATCTCCATTGTGAGTTCTTTGAAGAGCAGACTACTATGTTTTATCTTTTTTACTTTATTTTGGAGGCTACACTGGGTCTTCATTGCAGTGCACCGGCTTCCCTAGTTGCAGAACTCAGGCCTTAGGGTGAGGGTATTCATAACTGTAGCATACAGGCTTAGTTGCAGCACAGCATGTGGGATCTTAGGTCCCTGACCAGGGACCAAACCTGTATCTCCTGCATTGGAAAGCAGATTCCTAACCACTGGACCACAAGACGAGTCCTAAACTACTGTGATTTTTAATTCCTCAAATGATGTTGACATATGTAGTTGCTGAAAAGTGGCTCTCCCAAAAGATGCCCATGTCCCAGTCTCTGGAATCTGCCATTGTTACCTTATATAAACAAACAAACAAACAAAAATTGCATATGCAATTAAATGAAGGATTTTTTTTTTTTTAAACAGCAAACGTTTATTTCTCACAGTTCTGCATGCTGGAAGTCTAAGATCAGGGAGGCAGAAGGGTTGGGTTCTAGATGACAGCTCTCTTTCTGGCTTGCAGATGGCTGCCTTCTTGCTGTGTACTTCTCTCATGTACGTTTTTCCCATAGTTTTCCGAGAAATAATTAGCATACTTCACTGTATAAATCTGGGCTTTCCAGGTGGATTAGTGGTAAAAATTCCACCTGCCAGTGCAGGAGACTCAGGTTCTATCCCTAGGTCAGAAAGATCCACTGGAGAAGGAAATGGCAACCTATTCCAGTATTCTTGCCTGGGAAATCCCATGGACAGAGCAGCCTGGTGGGCTACAGTCCGAGAGTTCCCAAAAGAGTTGGACACGATTTAGCAAATAAACAATCACTGTACAAGTCTAAGATGAAGAGCATAATAGTTTGATTTACATATATAATGAACTGATTACCACATAGATTCAGCTAGCATCCACCTTTTTTGTGTTTTTATGTTATTTAGTATTCTTTTTTCTCCATTCAAAGAACTCCCTTTAGCATATCTTGTAAGGCAGGTCTAGTGGTAACCAACTTCCTCAGCTTTTGTTTGCTCAAAATAAAAAAAAAAAAAAAAACCTTGGTCAATGGATTATATGTTTTTCTCGAAGAACAAAAAGGGGCATTACTTCACCTGTGCAGTCCCTTGAGATGAATTTGTACTGACCTTGCAAAACCAAATTTTGTGGCTTCCCAGACTTTGTTTAATCCATGGGCAGACCATTTTACAGTCGATCTTTCTATACTTCCCATCTAGAGTGCCACTCTTACAGATTTGACTGATGTGAAGATGTTACAACTGATGAAATAAATGAGTGCTAATAAAATAGTGAAGTGTTCTGCTGTCAGGTTCCTTAACTAACACAATGGTTTATAACACCATGATGAAACTGAGTAATTGAATACTGTGATGAATCTGAGGTATTAGAACTTTGACAATGTTTAGGATTGTAAGTGTTAAACAGTAACACCATGTTCCTTTTGTCCATAGGCTCAGTGGGATGGCTTGACTGGGCGTATCACCTTCAATAAAACTGATGGTTTGAGGAAGGATTTTGATCTGGACATTATTAGTCTCAAAGAGGAAGGAACTGAAAAGGTAACCTCCTTGATGATAAATTTGAAAATTACAAAGGAGCACCTCTCATGCATTTTACTTGTGCAACAAGTAGGGGAAGGATGAAGCTATTTTCCCAGTCTATTCATTTATGTCCAGTTTTCTAGCTCACTCTCTCTGATTTGCAAATTGATGTTGATGTACTAGATTCTTAAATTGTGTGTGTTATCAACAGCCATGCTAATGGCTATATAGTGTTTGGCATATTTATAAGCATGATTCTGTTATTACATACATATAGCCCTAGGAGTGGGGATCATTAGCCCCTTATCTCACAGGTTCTAAGAAATTGAGTTCAGACTTGGAAAATCAGAAGCTGTCAATGATTTATCTTTGAAATGACACCCAAGGGTCAAAAGTGAATTTTAATTGTACTCCATTTTGAGATGTATGACAGAGGACAGAATGAAGCAGAATGTAAAAGGCTTACTGAAGCAAACTAACTTTGCATCCTTAATTTTATGAGGAAATATGCTTTAACAATGTATTTTAATGTTGAGTTTGATTTTAGGATTATTATAGTTGAAATTCTCAACCTCTCAATGTTTCGAGTTACTATTTAGGGAAATGCAAAATAAGCTATTTAATTGATTAATAATAATAGGGACTTCTCTGATGGTCCAGTGGTTGACTCTGCACTCACAATGCAGGGACAAGGGTTCAATCCTTGGTCAGGGAACTGAGATCCCACATGCCACACAACATAGCCAAAAGATAAAATAATAATAATACAAATATTTTAAAAAATAATAATAATAAAAGAATTTGCCTTCTCTTTATTACACCAATTTAGTATTCTAAATATAAAGTGTGAATTCACTATATATTGGGATAATTAACACTTATAGTGGACACTTTAACTTTTAGAACCTTAGGGATAAAAGATCTTGAAACCCCTCAAACAACTGTCTGAACACCTAAACTCTATAATCCAGTGTTGTTTTTCTTTGTTTTGTTTTTTTCACTCTTAGTGGACAAAAAGTTATGCTTAATGTAAAAGAACGTCTTTGGGAACAATGTTTTACTTTGGGGTTGATTTTTAAAATGAGATAAGGTTTCCACTTCTGTTTTGTTGCTTTTGTTAACCAAGACACATTTGAAAAAAAAAAAAAAAATGAAAGTCGCTCAGTCATGTCCTACTCTTTGGGACCCCATGGACTGTAGCTCATCAGGCTCCTCCTTGAATGGAATTCTCCAGGCAAGAATACTGGAATGGGTTGCCGCTTCCTTCTCCAGGGGATCTTCCCCACCCAGGGATTGCACCCAGGTCTCCTGCATTATAGGCAGACTCTTTACCATCTGAGCCACCAGGGAAGCCACCGAGACACATTTGCCCCACTGCCAAATAGCTTAATTAAAACAAACAAAGATGAATTAGGCTGAATGTAAAAGGTAGTCTCTAGTGTTGAAGTACTTGAGGAAAATAGGGAGTTCACAACTTTGAGAGTTCATGTTAATCACACAGGTTTCCCTTTTTGAAAATGCCCTCTTTCTTCATCTCTTCTCTTCCTCTGTCTCATTCTCTCTAAATATGTCTCTGTCTCTTCCTCTCTCTGCCTCTCTTTGCCCCCTCACTGTGTTCTCTTTGCCTCTCTCTCTCTCATTTCTTCACTCTGATTCCCTCTTCTGTTAGTTTAACACACTCTGACAGAGCACAAGGCATCCACCTAACTTCTGTAATGGAATGTGGACGTTGGGCTGCAGGGAACAAAAGGAAAGAAAATAATACTTGCTATAGACTAAAAGGCTATAACAGTTATTTTTAAAAGAAAATGTCTGCTTCTCTATACATGCTTTTCTCTCTCCCTCTCCACTGCACTGAGTGTACCAAAGTGTAGAAGGAAGAAACATCTTTTGGCTCAGACTTGTGATAAAATAGAGGGAGCTATTGTTATGCTCTCCCAGCTATGTACACACAGCAATATTATGCACATTCTAACGGTGTTTTTCTAAGGCAAAATCGAATTAGATGAAAGTGTTTTCTCAATTTGTTTCTTATCTCTTCATTGTTTGCAATAACTTTTCTTTCTTCAGGTGACTTGGGCTCAGTTCCTGAGAAGGCTGACTGAGCCTTAAGGCAGTGAGGGAAGCCATCTTATCGCTCTCAGCTGGCAAGGGAAGAAATGCCCAATCTTTTCATGTCAGCCTCTTGCGGGGTCCAAGAGGAAAACTGTTTTTAAAAAAGCCTATTTTCTCACTTTCACTCAAGTTTCTAATGCCCAGAAGCACTTAGTCAAAGAATAATAAGCACACTTTCTTCTCACTAAGGAATAATGTGTGTGTGTGTGTGTGTGTGTGTGTGTGTTTATGTACGTGAGTGTGTATTGGTTGATTGACTAATCTGGTTATAAATGACTTTAACAGGAATGATGAAGACCTTAAGCTCTGCAGCATAGGTGTGCATATTCAAAAGAAATTTGTCTTTATTTTCTGGCATGCAAAAGTGAAAATCAGGTTCCACCACCAAGGAGAAGTAACTTCTGTAGGATCCAAGTACTTGGTCCATGTCTTTACTGTACCTATTCTCAGGCTTTCTGTTGAATGAACATGCAAGATTCCAAACAATGGGTGGGGGATGTAACTGTGAGGACTCACGTGCCATGATGCCTTTTGGCTTCCATGCTCCATTTTAATTAAGTGCTATTTTTATTTTTCCCCTCTGAAAACCAAGACGGCTGGCGAAGTATCTAAACACTTATATAAAGTGTGGAAGAAGGTTTGTACGTGGACAAAACCTGCAGGAAATCTGGGAGTGGGGTGGGAAATACCAAAGGAAACGCCTGCATCCTTCCAGTTTTGTCAGACCAGTAGCTCTCTAATTGCAGTTTAGAGGCGAAATTCCACGTGAAGGGAGAATATGGGTGATTGAATATGTTGTCTCTCAACAACATTGCCTGGGAATTGAAACAGATTTAAGATGGGTTAAATAATGATGGATTAAATATTTCCCTCTAGACTATTTTTGTTTCTCCTGGGTAGGACCAGGCCCTGTCAGGACTAAAAGCAGGTAGCTGCAACAGAAGCAGACACTGGTCCATTTATATTCTTTCTTGACTCTAAATATTTTTTCCCTAAGGGGGAAAAAATACAATAGATTTGATCCATCAGACTAGCCAGATAGGCTAAGTTTCTGAGGGGCTGGGACATCTCCTTCAATGTCACTACCACAAAATATATGAATCATTTTCAGAAATTCCCTTTTATTACACACCATCTTCATTTTATGCAGAAAAACAAAACCTTGTCAGTGCATATTGTTTCATAATTTGCTTTAGAACTACAGTTTCCAGAGGACAAAAACATTAGAGCTTTTGAAAAGGAAATGAGATTGTCTTGTAAATCATAACACCTACTATTTCACAGCTCATTGTACAGTATTATGTTGTCAATGAATGTGCACAGATTGATTATAGAAGCAAAAGTTAGACATTACAAACATCCTGATCAAGAAAATGTCCCAGCGATATGCAAACATTGTCTTTCATTCTCTCTCCCTCAAACCACTTGCTAAACTACCTGCTGATTGACATATGAACCTTAAATTACTCCAGGTTGTTCAACTTGAACAGTTTTGTCAGGTTCACTTTCATCTTTTGAATTATGAGTTAAGTCATAGAAAGTGTAAACAGTTTCTCCCTGTAGTCAAAAGCCTTGTCTCCCTTTTGGAGCATACTCAGATGAGCTCCAAAATGTCCCACTTTTAAGTTTAAGTAAGCACAGGTTTAATATCCTTGTTTTAATTTTCGATGAATCAGGCTACCAAAGGCACAAGGAAGACAATCCCATCTCCTCTATGCTAATACATAGACAAACCTAACCAGTACCCAGACAAAAGCTTATGACACTAATCCAGCTTGAGACTCCAGGCATTTTCTGCAATGTTGAATAAATTCAAACCAAATGTCCTCAGGAATGAAATCCAAGCCCTGAAATTATTCTCAGGGGAGGGGAATGTCTTTTATTTGTCCCTAAACTGCAATAGTCACCCCCACTCCCAAAGGATGCACCTCTTGGCTTTCCTCCTTCCTCCATGCCTTTGTGCCTCTTCCTTCTGCTGACCCATTGTTGCCACGTTGCAAGCTGTATATACTGTGGTGTGCTGTTCTGTGTTATGACTGCTCATCAACAATTTGCAGTGATCTGAGCGCTAGCACAAGAGACCAGTTGAGACCCAGCCAACACATTGTCCTTTCCCTACAAGATTCCAGCTTACAACAGAAGGAGTCAACCCCCCCCCCACCATTGCATTCTAATTACAAAAGCTCTTCTCTGCACTCTGATCTTTTTTCAGTAGAGAACAGTCTGCCTAAAATTCTTTCCAAGCAAGGGGTATGGCGGTCTTTACAAAGCTCATCACTAAAATGTATGTTTATAAAACTCATCATATAGGATACAGAGTCACCTCTTTCCCCTAGATACTTGATTATTTCACTCAGCAATTTTGGATTTTGAGTTTATGTGAATCACACACCAGGTTTGAGAGATGGATCTTAGTCACTTTCTGAGCATCCCTTTGTCACATTACCTTTTTTAAAAAGGGCTTGCTTAATTGCATTTAATCTCATTTTCAAATGCTTCCCTCTGTAGTCCTAGATGATAAATGACTGCTCCCTCATGCCAGTTTACAAAGTGAGAGAAGACACGACCAGACTATTTAGCTTTTGAGTGTTCCTCCCCACAAGTAATTGATCCACCTTCCACTGCTTCTCACTGGTGAATTACTGCTGACCACGTTTGCTGTACAGTTTGAAAACTAAGGTTCTGCTTCTGAGAGGCAGTCCTCCAAGGTCAGAGGACAGGATTGAAATGCTAAATGCTAAATATTCAGGCACCTGGTTAACTGTAGCCCCTCACCCATACGTAGTGACTGAACAAAAACCTCCCAGTATAGATGAATCACAGGAGCTTGCTTTTTCAGAAAAAGACATTTGTTAACGTGTTATTTTACTTCAGTTAAGTAAAAGGTAAAGCCAATTGACAACTTTGGTTTAAAAGACACACATACCCCTGTATGCAAACATACACACTTTACTTGCTTTGCTGATTAAAATGTTTGAAAATGCAAGGCAGAGGTCATTCAAACCTCATGTGTAAAATGTCCACTTCCCATGAATCTCTTGATTTTTACCATATCTTGATATTCTTTTAGTCTAGATTTGAGGACACTTCTGTTACACCAATAGTAGGAAAAATTCTTCTTTTTCTTATTTTATGGAGGAAAGCCTACACTGACTGGTACTTTGGGACTCATTAGGTTACAAATGCAGCAGCAATGATATCATACCTTCTACATTTTTTAGTGAGGCTGATAAAGAAACAAAGCCAGATGTTAAGCTGTGGGATATATTTGTCTACAATTTCAAGTTTATATTTTAAAAGAGAGTGATGTTACAAGGCCAATCAGCCCTGCCATTTTCAAATATTAGTGTAACTCTTTTAAACACTTGAATTTAATAAAAATAAGGGTTACTGAGAACTTACTTCACTACTTAACAAATTGGCTAAAATGCAGTTATTTCCTCCAGCTTTCAATATTTAATTAAAAATTAGACCCCCCCTCTCCCCAGTGCCTAAGTCAGGGTTTAATTAAAAACACAGCAAGGACCCAATTGAAACACAGTCTTTGTAGAGTTAGAATTCAACTATTTACAACTTAAAGCATAGCTTTGGCTAAAAATTCATAGACTCCCTACTGTAGTTAGTCTGAGATATATTTCCTGGAGATACATTTTGGTCCCTGCCCCAAAAAAGTGAGAAGAGGGGTGGAGTTTAGAAGAGAGGGAAGAAAAAAAAAGTGTCCCTTTTTCTTGAGTTTAAAGCCAAAGAAAAGCAAAGGTTCTTCGACCAGCAGGCATTTGTTTTATGCATTCTAAATGATGGATATTACACTTGATCCTGGAAAGTGTAACTGTAATGGTTATTAAAAGCGTTATCCTACAGCTTAATCCTACCTCTAGTACTCTGTCTACAGACAGGATCAAAATACTTTCAAATGCAAAAACTACCCTTAAACCCCATTTACCTAGACCTGTTTCCTTATTTCACTATCCAACTAGCCCTTATTAAGTATAGAAAGAAGACAGTGAAATTGAAATAGTTCACACTGATGAATAAATCTGTAATAGTCCTTTAAACTATCTCAAAGAACTTATAGTTCTAAAAAGAAAATTTGTCAGGCTAAATGAGTTTTCAGCTGCTGCACTTGGACAGTAAATCAAACTAAACAAATAGAAAAGGAAAGAAGCCTAACATTCCTAAAGGTGAAATTTTATTTAATCATCAGAAGAGTTTTATTGTCTCCATTTTACTGGTAGGGAAATTAACTTCCCCAGGATCACACTGCTGGTAAACTGCAAAATTAGAATCCGGACAAGAGTCTGTCTGAAAAGCTCATACTCTGTCCAGCCAGCCAAATGTCCTTCCAGTGGAAGAGTATATTTAGAGATCAAGCATGGGTCTACCCTGTCCATCACAGACTGCATCTAAGCATTGGTGTTCCTAAACTGTCCCTATTTTTCATAGCTCCTTTATAAGCTTATAAATTTCAAAGAAAAAGGATTTCACTAATGATTTCAAGTTCTTTCATAACAGGGAAAGCTTGAAGAAATTACTGGAGCAATCATTTTGATGTCCTTTATTGTTAACATCCCTTTATTGTTAACATTCATGCAGCTCTTAACATATACTAATACTTTCACATGCATCTACTCATTTGATATTCTCAACATCCCTCTAAACTATTTTATAGTTAGAGAACCAGAGCTCAGAAAGGTTAGCATCTTGTCCAAGGTCACCCAGCAACCAGGTTTGCATTCCATCTCACTAGGCTGTCAGTAAATGCTTCCAGAAGAATTCAAAGAGCCAGTTCCCTAAGGCCCTGCTCCTAGATTGCCCCTAGAGGCAGAACAAGTCATTCTACTTCTACAGACTCTAATAACCCAAGAATGATGTGGCCACTGAAGGAAACTGGGGTTATCATTTCTTAAAAGAGCAATAGGCTTCACTGACTGCCAATCACAATGCTTGGTTCTGTGACAGCAAGATCAATAAGCAACAGAAGCAATAGCTTCACTCAAGGCATTCATGGTCAAGTGAACAAACAAGACAGAGAAACAGATGATAAGAACAGAAGAAGGCCCGTAACAGCAGTACAATGGAGGTACGAACAGAGTTCTACCAGAGTCTACAAGAGACACCCTCACCCAGCACTAGCTCTTCAATGATAGACCTAGAGCTTGGTCTTCTGTCCATCCACACTTTTTGTTCCATTTATCTTTCTGTTTTAGATGCCCAGCTTCTTCACTATCCATCCTGCCTCCTCCGTCCCATTGCTCATAAATTTTAAAGGCATTGATGGTAATACTTTGGCAACATAAGATCTGTATCAATCTAATGTAAGCTTCACCAGAGCAGAAGTCTTTGTCTCTTTTGTTCATTGTTATGTCTTCCAGTGCCTAGAAGAATCCCTGGTTTATAAGTCGGTGTTCAACAAATACATATTGGAAGAAAATCTGATACTCATTTACTAAGTCTTAATTCAGAAAAGAATATTGAACTTAACAAATTAAAAAGACCTCCCCCTACCTCCACCCCATATAACACAGATTTTCTGTTTCACAAACGCAGTCGTTCTTCCATTGCTTTGTTTTCCCACATGTAGTAGCTTCCCCTGTGATGCCCTGGTGTCCTCTTCCCAGACTATGAGCTTTTTGTGCCCATTCCTGGTGTAGAAGGGGCTTTCTTTAGCATAAATGCCATCACTGACAGTCAGCAGCCTCTGATGTGATGTGTTCTGTGTAGATTGGGATTTGGAACTCCAACAGTGGGCTTAACATGACGGATGGCAACAAAGACAGGTCCAATAATATCACCGATTCACTTGCCAACCGAACGCTCATCGTCACCACCATTCTGGTAAGTTGACTGTGTGGAATCCAGGAAACTCCTACTCCAGACCCTGAAGGATTCCTCAGCTATCTTTTTCATGCCAACATCTCTGTCTGTAAATGTCTATTTTTAATTGGGGCACTAAAAGCATATGTTTAT
Organism: Antilocapra americana; assembly: GCA_007570785.1. NCBI lineage: Eukaryota > Metazoa > Chordata > Mammalia > Artiodactyla > Antilocapridae > Antilocapra > Antilocapra americana. The sequence goes on along the minus strand of ML664170.1, from coordinate 21,984,662 downwards.
GTATATCTGTAGTGGACTGAGTTATCCACTTTCAACATTGTTCTGAAGCTCTCCAATCTCCAGTTCATTCTCAGCTATATTCTGCTCTACTCTCTAGTCCTACCCAGCTGGTTTCCTTTGCTCTCTGACTGCTGGTTGGTTTCAACCAGGAGGAGATTCTGATAAAACACCAGGGAGGTGGATAGAAGAAGAGATGCAAGGAAACGTCTTCCCTTGCTTCCCAATGGTATTGTCAGAACCTCTGTCCTTCACAACCACAGCTTCTCTCCTGTCACTGATCCTGCTTCCATACTCCACCTGCATTGCACTCACGGACCACTCCTCCCTCCCTTCCTGCCTTAGCCCTAGCCTCTTAATTATGTTGGTCACAGGTCTTCCTGGTTGACACTAGTGGTAAAGAACCCACCTGCCAATGCAGGAGACATAAGAGATTGGCATTCAAGCCCTGAGTCAGGAAGATCCCCTGGAGGAGGGCATGTCAACCCACTCTAGTATTCTTGCCTGGAGAATTCCGCATACAGAGGAACCTGGAGGGCTACAGTCCGCAGGGTCACACAGAGTCAGACACGACTGAAGCGAGTTCACACCCATATGTGCACCCCTGCTTGGGCAGGAAAAGTGAACTTCAGGCCTGACCCTTAAAACTGGCCTCCTGTTTGCATTGCCTGAGACAGGAGATGGGGTCCAGGTTAGGAATTTACATTCAGCCTCCTGCCTGCTCTCTGAAATGGAAGTAACAACAGAAGCAGGGATAAATACCCAGGCTTTGTCTCTTGTGGACACATTAAGAGGGCAATCATGCAGGAACAGAGAGGGCCTAAACCTTGCCTGAGGAAAGGATCAAGAGATCACATAGTCCCTCTCCTTGGGGCAAGTGAGACAGCACACATGTGCATAAAGACTCCTTGGGGATCAGAATTCAGAGGATGCCATAATAAGCCTTGCCTCTCTCCTCCCAGATGCCTTTGCATGGAAATTCATCTTTTCCAGGTGCACCTAGGGGAAGGTCCTGAGACAAATTAGCTGGGGGGAAGGTGGGAAGGGAGGGGAATGTCAGGGGGAGAACACATCTGGTCAATGGGAAGACAAAGACTCGGAAAAACTATCCCTTTATAAAGGACATAAACTTCCCAAAGGCACACCTCTTTTGCAGAGCTCACCCGTGTGTCTTTCCGCTTGCACTCTGCTTTTCCAATAAACATGTTACTTTTCTCTCTGCCTTCCACCTCCTCATCAGAATTCTTTCTTGTCAAGGTAAGCGAGGACTGAGGATTTAGGTCCTAGTTGCTGGACTCTGTGGTCCAGCAATTAGGACTCCTGGTCAGGGAACTGAGGTCCCTCTTCCAGCTGCTGCTCGCTGCTGTGTGCATCCAAAATCACCTTGGCCTGCTCATTCCTCTGTACTGCTCCTTTATTAACTGTACTCCTTTCTTGAAAGAAAAGTGAAAGTGAAGTCGCTCAGTCATGTCCGACTCTTTGCAACCCCATGGACTGTAGCCTACCATGCTCCTCCATCCATGGGATTTCCATGGGATTTTCCAGGCAAGAGTACTGGAATGGGTTGCCATTTCCTTCTTCAGAGGATCTTCCTGATCCAGGGATCGAACCTGGGTCACCTGTACTGTAGGGAGATGCTTTACCGTCTGAGCCACCAGGGAAGTCCTTTCTTAACTGCTCTTTAAAAGCCTAGGTAAAGGTACCTCCTGTTCTCTGTTGAAATCCTATCATGCCCCATCCAGCCACTTCCCTCTTTGTTCCTCCCTAATCCAAGGACTGTGCTTCCCATGGGGCGCTACTAGTAAGGAACCCACCTGCCAGTGCAAGAACATAAGAGTTGTGGGTTCAATCCCTGGGTCAGGAAGATCCCCTGGAGGTGGACATAGCAACCCACTCCAGTATACTTGTTTGGAGCATCCCGTGGACAGAGGAGCATGGTGGGGGACAGTCCATAGATCTCAAAGAGCCGAACATGACTAAAGCGACTGAGCAACTTAGCACACACATTTCTTAGCAATCCAAGAAATGAAGGGAACGATAGCCTCTAAAATCATCCCTTTTGGACATTCCTGTTTTGGTTCACTCCATTATGTGTGGCCAATTTATTTCTGAAACAGTTTCTGAGAATTGTTCATCCAAAATGAAAACTTTTTTTCTGATGACTAGTTTCTCTGCAACTTTCTGATGGAAATATAGAGTTTTCTAATTCTATCAGTTTGTTTGAGGATAAGCCTAAATGTAAAGGACAGATCAGTAATGTAATAACTATTCTGATTTTATAAAATAAAGTAAAATTTTACTTAGTCAAATGAGAATGAATAAGGCTAGAGATACATAATTGTAAGGCAATGTCCATTATTCATAGGATAGGGGATTTATCATATAAGCAAAGAATTTGCCAGATGGGATCTCTGAGAAGAGTTCAAATAAGAAAATGTAACTGATGATGAAAGGAGACATCAAAATGGTCTTTGAATAAGATGTCCTGAAGGAAGCCAGGAAAAACATGTAAATAATAAGGGAAGAGTGAAACTGAGATGCAATTTAGCTGAAAAATGAGAAAATTAAAATATTTAGAATATTTAGTAGATAGGAAATTTGAAAAACAAGAGAATATATTTGCTGATTTAGATTTCTTTTTGGAAGTAGGTGAAGCTCATAGACAAAAGCCAGGAGGGTAGGTGGGTCTAGCCCTGGAAGCTGAGGTGTAGGCACGGCTAGAAACCAGGCAGCCAGGCATCAGCTCCTCCACTGCCTTCTTGGCTAGACCTAAAGTTTAAAGGCGCTCCTGTCTCTATCACACTATTTACTCACAGCTCTGCCCTCAGCAGTGGAGGGGAAAAAACTCTCAAAGAGAGAAGAGGGAGAGAAAGTAGCATATGAAGTGTTCTATATTTATAGAGGATGCACAGAAGATGAGCTTAGTAAAGGCAGAAAGGGAAGTGACTTTCTTTAGTATTCTCAAATCTTAAAAACCGTTTTCAAATATTTTATATCTTCTGGCTGTCGTTAGAGCAAGTAAGTTCTGCCTTTCATTATAACAGGGTGTCATGTGTGATTTGTTTCATATAGGAAGAACCCTATGTGATGTACAGGAAATCTGATAAGCCGCTGTATGGAAATGACAGATTTGAAGGATATTGCCTGGATCTATTGAAGGAATTGTCAAACATCCTGGGTTTCATTTATGATGTTAAACTTGTCGCTGATGGCAAATATGGAGCTCAGAATGACAAAGGAGAGTGGAATGGAATGGTCAAGGAACTTATAGATCATGTAAGCAAAAATATATCTCTTACATTGTGGTCCTAAGTGTCTAAAAAATGCATAATGAGAAGTAACTGAAAAGAGAAAGATGTTTGAGTCAGAGTCAGAAGGCATATATTTTTTTAATCATAAAAATGGCTTTAAAAGTGGGAGAAAACAACTTATAAATGTAGTTTCCTTACTTAGAAGGGCAACAGGGATAAAAATTTATGGGCTCATCCTTCATACTGAAGAATAAACTTGAGTGATTCTTAGATTAGATAAGGAGTTCTGAAGTATGCAGCTTGAAGCAAAATCTCATCAACTAATTTTATGACCAAGTTGCTCATTTCTTACTTTTCTCACATGTCCTTTTTTAAAGACATGTTTCTTCCGTTTTTTCCCCTCCATTTAGTTCCAGAATATGTGTGTGTGGAACACATATATATTTGAGTTTAGCACATATATATTTGAGTTTGAGCAAAGGCTGGGAGATGGTGAAGGACAGGGAGGGACATGTGAAGGACAGGTGAAGGACAGAGTTGGGCATGACTTAGTGACTGAACAACAACACATATATATTGGAGAAGGAAATGACAACCCACTACAGTATTATTGCCTGGGAAATCCCATGGACAGAGGAGCTTGGTGGGCTACAGTCCATGGGGTTGAAAGAATCGGACATGACTTAGTAACTAAATATCACCTGCCATACATATATACGTGTGTGGGTGTGTGTTTCACACCTTCTGGTTTCTCTTTGCTAACAAATACTATTTCATAAACATAGCTGTGTAAGTCAACTGTTTTTATGTCAGAGTCAATCATCATAGAAGCTTCTTGTGTGAGAAGTTTTTGGAGTTGAGAATAGGAATCAGGAGAACCAGGAAAAGTCTAGACATTCTCTAGGAAGCTGGACAGCTAAAGTGACAATTTCAAACTTGTTTTTGCAGAAGGCTGATCTAGCAGTGGCTCCTCTTACCATCACTTACGTGCGGGAAAAAGTCATCGACTTCTCCAAACCCTTCATGACCCTGGGCATCAGCATTCTCTACCGGAAGCCCAATGGCACTAATCCAGGGGTCTTCTCCTTCCTCAACCCCCTATCTCCTGACATTTGGATGTATGTGCTTTTAGCCTGCTTAGGAGTCAGTTGTGTACTTTTTGTGATCGCAAGGTAAGTTAGAGAATCACTGAACTTCCAACAGATCTAGGTCAGTCTCGGGTTAACCTGTGAGCTCAAAGAACTTCAAAGTATTCATTTAGTTTTGCCTGATGTTCTATTCTGTCGTGTTCTCCCTCATAAAAGCCACTCTGTAAATGAATATCTTCTAATTATTGATAAAGGTACTTTTAAAAAATAGTAAGATCACTAAGTTTTACACTAATTTAATTTAATCAGTATTTAGAGCAACAGAAAATGGTTATTTACCCATTTTCCATGAATTATATTGCCATAAAAGCCATAGCTCAGCTAATAAATCTAAAGCAATTTAACAGGAAGAGGAAAATGGTGTACAGACTTGACCCCTGGAATATTTACAAATAATAAGCAAAACGGGGAAAAAAAATCAGCTAGGAACTGTTATAGCAAATAAGAAACACTGGATTAATAAGATCATGGAATCTTCCAGAATAAAGACAAAAACTTTGAAAATTGTATAAAATTTATTTTAAAAAAATTAGACAGTTAACAAGAGAATTCTAGAAATAACTATGAAAGGAAAGATTAGCTACATAAAATCTGGAGATAGGAAATCTTTGTGCTACCCTGGAGATTCTGTTTAGATTTTATTTTCTGAAATAACTCTACATTTAACCATTCTGCTCCACACAATTTTTTAAAGGATATTTATACCATTCAGTAGATTGTATTTGCTAAATACCTTTGATACTGAATTTGAAACACAGCTGTTTTATCTTTCCGTTGGCTTAAACAGTTGATATCCCTGGACAAACCATATTAAAAAATAATTGCTTTTTTATGTCCTCTACTCATTTTCAATCTTTTTCATCTTTCAACAAAACTCAGTGAACTTTTCCCTAATCAATTTTTGTTTTCCCTCCAGGAATTTCTAAGAGAACTATTTTTTCATCCTAGTCCTTTGTCACTGTTCACTGTATGGTTTTGATTAATGCCGGGTAACTCTTTCTCTGGCATAATTATAAAGAAAACTTAGAAAAGTAACCTAGTTTAGAAAGGTCTTACAGATCCTTTGCAGACACAGTCAAAACAAATTAATGTGTACTTTCGCATACGAGTGAGACACAGTCAATAAGAAATGAATGTTTGGAAGTTCTCTAGACCTCATAAAATATTCTATTACCAAATCCTAGGTTGTTTTCCAAGTTTTGTCCAGATATTAATTTTAAATAATTACCAAAGCTTTCTTTCTATGTGTCTTACCTCAGAAAATAAAATATTGGCCTTATGTAGAGTGATATTATCCTTTGATAATACTCAATCAATGGTTCTCAACTAGGAGAGATTTTATACCCCAGGGAACATTTGACAATGTTTGAAAATAGCTTTTGATTGTTACAACTGAGGGTGGAGAGTGCTACTGGTATCTGGTAGATAGAGCCCAGGGATGTAGCTAAACATCCTGCAGTGTGCAGAACATTCCTGCCCCCATGACAAAAACGTATCCCCAAAATGTCAATAGCAGCAAGTTGGAAAAACTGCTCTAAATAATTAAAGATGATACTGCTTTGGATGTCTAATTTTCAAAGATGAATAATTCACCTTTGGAGGTGCATGTCTCATTACTTGCTCCTAAGTGAAATAAATACTGCCTTAGAATGGTCATTTAATAAATAATTGCCTTAAGGTGATGTGCCTTCTGGTGATGGTTAAGAAATCTTGTGTTGGCTTGTTGTTCCAGCCCTCTATTCGGGCCTGCACCTGCTGGGTGATTTTAAGACTAGTGGGGCAATCCAAGCAGCAGAGGCTAACAGAGAAGTGAGTTTCCATATTCCCCAGTTCATTGCTTTATCCAGGCAGTGATGCTGATGAATAGGATAGTCAAGACAATGTTGATGAGCAAGTAATTACACTATTGATCACACTGACTTGACCCAAATCGGCGAAAGAGAAAACCATGTCAACAGCATCCAGCAGTTCTCACAAACACACAATTTGACAATATTTGTTTACATTTGACCCCAACTGTGTCTTTAAGTTGCCTTATTTTTACCACTAAAGGAATGTAGCATTCAGTAGCTTTCCCTTCCTTCTGTTATCCGTTTCTCTGTGAGCTCCTGGTGATCCAGAGCCCTACATTTTCTAACTTAATTCTCCTTCAATGAAGAAAACAGCCTCCAGGACTTCCCTGATGGTCCCATAGTTAAGATTCCATGCTTCCAATGCAGGAACGCAGGTTCAGTCCCTGGCCAGGAAACTAAGGTCCCATATGCTGTGTGGTGTGGCCAAAAAATTAAAGAAGCAGCCTTGTTTCTCTTCCAATCAACAATATTTACTCAGGATCCCTACTCACCAACAGTACACTTTGTAGACCATTTTTTTTTCTTTATTTAGCTTATTATCTTTATCCCTCCATTCTCACTGTCTTTCTTCTCACTTTGGATCTTGGGGAAGTGGAAGTGTCAGACATCTAATGCAATCTTTCACAGAGCATGGTGGTAAAACATAAAAAATTTAAAAAAAAAAATAACTCCCTGCAGTGCCCAGATACACTGTCATGGGTATTGCATTCTCAACTATATTCATCTTCCCCATACCTTTGAATCCATCTCTGCTTCCAGTTCATAAAGCCAATAAATATATATCTTGGATGTGATTCCCCAAGACAAATCCTGATAAAATAAGTGTGCCGATTCGCTTTGACTTCCCATCATCATAGCCTGAGACCATGAACTTGGTCACTCTGCATCAGTAAGCTAAGATGGAAAATGACTTTCTGTTACCACCTTAGTGGTTTGCATTCAAAGTTAGTGAAATAGAAATGAAAAACAGTTAATCTCTTAATCATTGTTAGCTCTAAAGAGGCTTTTGAATTTGTGTTTTGAAGTATACCCTTTCTTGTCCTTTTAGAGGGGAAAAGTAAAGCCCATCACTGCTTTGGGGCTTATGTTCTCACTAGACAGAAGCTTACAAACCATTTGCTGAACTGAATCGATTTATAAAGTTAGACAAACTAAGGAAAATGATATAAAATATTTTAGTTACTATGACTTGTTACAAATGTGTGTGTCAGTGTTTTTGCTTTGTGACATTTTCTAAATTACTTTTTGTAAAGTATTTAATCCCAAGGAATTATGTCCATCATGAACATGCAATTTAGATAGACCGAATATCCAGATATAATGTCTGCTTACATCTTACAATTTATATTTATCTTCTTAAAATGGACATTTTTTAATTTGGCTCTGACAAAGAAAAATCAAGAAAACCTTTGACTGTAGCTCTATGATTATCCTATAAACCCAACCAGTTACATTACAAGATTGAGAGCTTTCTCCATTAAAAGATCTCCCTCTTGTTGATGTAGCCTGATATCCATTCTCAATCATAAAAAGAATCCCTTAATTAGAAATCTTCAGTATGAGCATCATTTTACATCTTCCATTCAAGTAAAAGCCTGGCATATATGAACATAAAACCAAAATGAGCCTCTGTATTTCAGTATAACTCTTCTAGATGCAAGTTTTGACATAAATTCTAAGCACATTTGCCCCTTTCCCTATCATTTTACCAAAATTGGAATCAGGTACGGAGCGCAGCTTCAGACTATCATTGGTACAGGCCATGAATTAATCTTTCTACCAGGCTTCCTGGTGATGACATTGCTGTCACACTGGCTATCTTTAAGCAGACGTTAGGAATTTCAAGCTGAAATATCTACATCCAGGCAACAGGTAGATCTGTTGCATTATGAAGTCAATGTGCTATAGTACAGCACCGAATCACTATTTAATATTCCTCAGTCCACACACTCTCCAAGTCGCTCAGAATCCCAGAGAGAAAGAATTGAAAATATCTCTGCAGAGCAGGCAGAATGGCATTGCTGTTTAGACAGTTTTCTTTTTTGCCTTAGAAAACTAGATTAATTGTTCACTTAGAGCTGCAAAGTATGAAACACTGAAACAGGACCGAGTGAGATGCAGCATTCCAAAGAAAGAAGTGGTGAGTTCATTCATCAGAGCACATTCAGGGGAGAAATGCTAGAATACCACAGGGCTGGTGGTGGCCAGGTTTTATGATCTGTTTAGAAAAACCTTCTGCTTTTGAAGGCATAGCCCTCCTAATGTATTGCAATTAATTTTCTCAAATTATTGTACAAGTGCCAATGATACTGTTTAAGTAGTGGCATTTTCACTCTGTGTACTGCTTCAATTAGTAGGTTCGTTAATATTGGTATCAGGTTCTTCGGCTCAGCAAACGTCTATGGTTATAAGAGAGTATAAATTCAAAACTTAATTATACTGTTGAAACAGTAATTAAAATGTATTGGCATGGCATTGTCAATTAAAGCTTTATTCATAAGCTTCACAGGAACCTGCACCCTGAGCCCTGTAGCTGTGGAGAAGGCGCGGTAATGAGTTGGATGCCATTATTATGGGATAAACTACGAGGCTGTTATCCTAGCCTCCTTAAGACTTGATGAGGAGACGCTGTATACCTTTCAGAAGGTGTCTTCAGGTTTAGAGAGTGGTGTTTCATTAAGAACTATCTGCCTACTTCCTTATGCCTGATTCAAAGTATGCCCCGCTTCTCGCTATAGATAATGTATTCCCCTTAATACCACCTCTCCACCGTGTGTCAGCAACTGCTATTGTTTACTGCTGAAACCTGATGGCTGGAGAGCATTCCATATGTTCTCATCGACTTTATGGGGTTTGAACATTACTCTTACACTCCTGCTTGCATCAAAAGGACCCAATGGCAAATGGCATAGCTTTCAGTGCTAAGGACTACTGCATTTTAAATCATTTCCAGATCGCTTCACAGAGTACCTGCTAATGTCTCTTTTGGAAAAGTAAGTGCGTCCCTTGGAAAGATAGTCTTAAAAAAAAGATACAGAGCAGGGAGCTCCTTGGACTTGTAGAGGTCAGACAGATGTTTAGAAAATAGAAAAAGAACCAAAAATCATTTCAGCCCCTCAAATTTTTATTTTAACACAACTTAGAGATATCTGGATTCTTTCTGCTTTAAAAATAAGGAAACTGAAGCCAGAGAGTTAAAATTACTCATTCAAGGTTGACTTGCTAACCAACTAGGGCTGGTGATCAAATGACCACAGTTCACAGTTGTAGAAACAATTCAAAATGAGTCTTAGAGGAAAGTCTAAACCTAAAACTGTCCATCCAGACAGGCTCTGGCCTTAACGTTAATGAGCTCAGATGCCTAGGCCAGGGTACTTCTAAATTTGAACTTTATCTCTTCATTTAAAGATTGAGATTTTTATCTCCACATACTATCAGAAAAATATCAAATACACCCCAACCCAGACCTTCTTTTTGTTCACTAATCGTTTGAAACTGGCAACTCCTTTGATGCATTATGAAATCACTAGACTACATAGACCCCTTTGATCTATCAGTCAATGACCCTTGAAGTCCAGCCACCCCTCTATTTTGTGCCTTCTTCCTCAGCACCTAGCAACACAGAATCTTGGAATTACAGTTGGTACACAATTGTGTGTGTTTCACTGTCACTGCTACTCTGGGGGGTAAATACTTGGGATGAGTGAACCTCCCTTTGCAGTCCATCTAGTTGTTCAATAAAATGGAAATGAGTGAAAACTCAGAAAAATTCAGTAGACATAGATCTGAGGAATATGGTTCCAGCCAACCAGTAGGCTTTGCCTAGAAATCAGAAGACTGGGTAATATAATGTCTAGAGTCTCCTTTGCACTTTGCCCACCAAAGCTGGCCTACTGTTTGGTTTGACGCGTCCCTCATTAGCCGTTGGGTGTTGTGCCTGGTTCAGTGGATTCTTGCTGGCGCTGCTTCTACCTGCCTCATGTTTACAGACTGTTTCTGTTAACTACCACAGGTTTACACCCTACGAGTGGTATAACCCTCACCCATGCAACCCTGACTCAGACGTGGTGGAAAACAATTTTACTTTACTAAATAGTTTCTGGTTTGGAGTTGGAGCTCTCATGCAACAAGGTACAAGGTTGCCCGTCTTTGTCACACACATCCCACGGTCTGCCGACAGGCTTTTATGCTGGTAAACTCCACCAACAAGACAGGGGGTAGGCTAAAAACCAACTCAGAAGTGAAAAAGATAGAACCCAGCTTCCTAGACAGTACTAAAACTAAAAAAGACAAAAATATGACAGGAACAGAACTCCTTTGCTACAGATCTAAAATAAACTTCTATCAAGCAACAAATACAAATTTTCCTAGAGGGAAGGAAAGGATAAATTATCTTAGAAACTGTTTACAAACTGGCATAGATGGAGATATCTAATCTTTTTCTTTTTAGTCAGAACTTCACAAGTTACAATTTGAAAAGGACTAAAATTTGAATCCTTTGAAAATTAGTTTGACTTACATCTTTCTAATAGATGACAGTCCCTAAAACTGTCACCTAATTACCACTCTGATAAACCCTACTGGGATTCATCTTAGCTTCCCAGTAACTTTTTACAATCTCCCTCAGTTGGTAACCATAGCAACAGTAAACTGGAGATGCTGGAGGAAATGAAATTCAAACCACAGAAATGTAATATATTTTATACATTTTCTATGATTTGGAGGATTTTGATTTTGTGGAGAAGGGAGGAGTGAGTTGTTTTAACCTTTGGAAGAAATCCAACACTTCTGTGGATTTTCCTCAGCTTTGATTCCAGGCGTATGGTCTAGAAAATACTTCTCAAGATTAAATGCATTAATTTAAGAAAATCATCAGTCACAGATGCTGTTGTGTTTGGAATACCTCCTTATTTGACAACAAGCTGCAAAATAAGTTGGCAAAGGAAATTTCAACTAGGATATATATTAAAGATGTTTGTTACTTAGGGGTAAGACCTAAGGCTTCTCAGGAGGGCCTTGTTATCATGTTACTTGAAATGTTTATGTTGTGTTTAAAAATTCCAAGGAGAGAGAATAAGGGTTTCTAGTGGGGAAACACCAAATAATTGAGCAAAGTGAGTAAATCATCTCAGTGTGCAGTTAAGTATAGTTTATTCAGGCAGTGCAAAGTAGGTGTAGACCCAGCACCTGATTTACTGGAAATCACTTGTGTGAGTTTAGAGTGTAAGACAGAACTATAAATCCCACAGGAAAACTCATTGGATGGCATATACTGCTTTACCAGTGCATTTAGTTTTTAAGGCCTTTATCTTGTGAGTAATCACTTTCAAAGAGTGAAAGAGACTTCCTTCCTCACCAAGAGGTTGCCTTCCTATGCCATTAGAATAGAAAAACATAGACTCGGGTTTCCTAGAGTATGCAGCAAGCCCGTGCAGGTATATGTGACCATGATTGCTTTTTGTCATTTGAGTGTTATTGTTGTTATTTAATCACTATGTCATGTCCAACCCTGCGAGCCCTAGGACTGTAGCCTGCCAGCTCCTCTGTCCATGGAATTTCCCAGGCAAGAACACTGGAGGGAGTTGCCATTTCCTTTTCCATGGGATCTTCCCGATCCAGGGATTGAACCCATGTCTCCTGCATTGGAAGGCAGATTCTTTACTGCTGAGCCACAAGGGAAGCCCGTCATATGAGTGTACCCTCCCCCTAAATTTCTCTTTCATACTCTATCTGTTTGGAGTTTCCCATCATCCACAGCAAACCGTGGGATGCAGTGTCTGCTAGTTACCACGACCTTGGGTACATGACAGTCAGCCCCAACCAGACTCTGCTTGTTTTTCAAGAAGTTTAAACTATCTGTCAGGTGAAAAACATATTGCAATGTACAAATTTGTGGTACTGGTGACTGTTCGTGCATTTGTCCTTAGCATGTGGCATTGGACCAGGTAGCTAACTTCTATATTGACTGTTGTGCTCTTGCTAGCAGAAGTTTGTCACTCTACTCAATTGGAAACCATTTTGTTTCATTTCTTTTTTAATGTGATGATCAGGCTTTCTCTTTTCTACAGAGCGTGAGCAAAGTCTGGATCAGGATTGGCTGTCATGTCTGCCGTAAAAGGCACTAAAGAGACTTCAGCAAGTATTGTCTCTCATCCCAAATATTTTCTGATGATGTTTTATTCTACTTTTATTACTGTCATGATTTCATCCTCTGGAGTTCTGAACTTTAACCAATCATCTCTACTTGAGTTTAACAAATCATTTCTACTTGAGGTATATCGGTTAACACTGAGAGTCATGAAAGTCAGAAAACTGTGTGAATTTTTTTCAAAAGATGAAGTGTTGAGAAATTCGTACCATCTACCAAGGGTTTAAAATGTAGTACAAGTAGGTTCCTGTCGATTATTTTTAATTTCCAAGACAACTTCATTCAAATGTATAAATATGTTTTATTTTAAAGAGTAATAGATGTGAATTTATTATTGCATGTAGACAGTTGGTTATCCATCTGTCTGCCCAGTTTTCCTGCCATATAATGCACAATTATACAAATAACAAATTAAAACCTGATCTTTTCACAAATGCAACCAAATAAAATAAGGATAAATTCATAGCAGAAAATCTATACCTAAAAGCTAAGAAAATATATCTACTAACTGTATTACCTGTTTCCTATGGGTATTTTATGAAATAAGTGGTATTTTAATAATAGCCAACTAAATATCTAAAACAATATCACACTGCCACAAGGCTGCCAGATCAATTCAGTACAAAGATATGAAACAAACTTGGGCATTAAATATACACACCCACAGGCATATAAATCCCATTAAACTGAAAGATTACAACAACAGCAACACACTATCTTACTAAATCCTTAGAAGCAATTTGATGAAAACGATTATAAATCTGTGTAATGTTACACACTCAAATTCAAACAAACAAGCAGAAAAAAGAAAAACTGTGGTGAAGTCATTAACCTCATTAAAAGAGCATAAAGCACAAAGAATAGCTTTAGAAGAATATAGCTAATTCAAAGGTAAGAAGCTCTGCCACACTTATCTGCATATCATGAGCCTGGAGCTGACTCTGATTTCATGAGCAATATTTTCATTTGTTTACAGATTAACCTTGAGCATAAATTCATGTATTTGTAGACTGGTAAACTCTAATTTCCCTTTCTATCTTAAGCCACTAATGACAAAACTTCAAGACAATCAGAACAGTGAAAGACTCCTTTAAACCAGATAATTCACCTGCTGAACTTCACACTTTAGATTTAACTTAGTTTTCCTTTCACTTCTTACGTGATCCCATAAACTCTATCATTTCTCTGAGTTTATGGAGAAAATGCTAAGAGAGAAGCAATGGTGAATTTCAGGCAAGCAGATTAACCAAAATCCAGCCATGGATCAATACAATTAGGGTAAGGGCGGCATATACCTTTCTGTCCTTTTTGGTTCTGCTGCTGGATTTATAGCCTTCCATAACTCAGCTTGATCAAAAGTTTTGAGCTAGAGAGCTTTCACAGATGCTTGTCCTTTGTGTAGGTAAACTTTGCCCATATACCTTTTCTTCAAGAGAGAAAGATGTTTTTTTCTTTTTGATAAATACATTAAGTGCCTCTATATTACCTTTTTACAAATAATCAGGAATCACCTGATAACATGAGTGTTTTTACTCATGGAAGGACCCCTTTCCATCTGCAAAACAGCCAATCTTTGAAGTATAATTAAATTGTACTTTATTTTAGGAAAAAATTTTGCCTTTTCAGTGAATATATTATTTTCAGTTAAACAAGAATCAACATTAAAAAAATAATTTTCATTTCAAAAATAACATAAAAGAATGATTCATCAGCTGTCAAGTACAGTTGCATCCAATATCATTTGATTTGTAAAAGAGTGTTTTATTAAATGCATGTGATAAATAGCATGATATGTAAATCTTTTGAAAGTTTCTCCCATTCTTTAGTATTAAATAAAATGTTAATGTTAACATTTTAAAGCTTTCACTGTTGTACAACCTTATTTCACACAATAAGGTGTATATTAGACAGTGCAAAACGGCCAGAAGTCTGAGGATTTTTCAGCAAAAACAAGCAAACAAACTCAAATCTAAGCAACTAAACTGTTTATAAATTTTAGACATAGAATATCTCAGGGTTAGAACCATTAAAACAATCAAATGGAAATAAATCACATTTAAGCAGCAGCAGTGATAAATGATAAAAGATCATTTAGATGTTGCTTCGTTTTCTAAAAAGATACATTTGTTCACCTACACACAAGAGAATAAATGCTTGATAGATTTATGATTTGGAGTCACAAAAATGCATTATCTCACTAGACTACTGTTGAATCATGAGTCTTCTCCCTTCTCATACCTCTGTTTAACACTCTTACTCTGATGATACCATCACAGGATCAGAGTTGATGCCCAAAGCTCTCTCGACCAGAATAGTTGGAGGGATATGGTGGTTTTTCACCCTAATCATCATTTCATCCTACACTGCCAATCTGGCTGCCTTCTTGACGGTAGAGAGAATGGAATCCCCCATTGATTCAGCGGATGATTTGGCAAAACAAACCAAGATAGAATATGGGGCCGTCAGAGATGGATCAACAATGACCTTCTTCAAGGTAAGGGACTAACAGTATATTCTCAAAGATCATCTCATATTGATGGAAAGAGGATGTGGAATTAAAGTCTGTCCAAAAATAAATAAATAAAAATTGTTAGGCAAATTTTTTATAAAATAAAATGTCTAATGATATAATCCGATTACAAAGAACCCAGGTGCCCACAGCAGGCACCGTAAAGCAATTTCTTCAGTTCATCTAGATATCAGTTCTTCTATCCCCAATATAGTGCACTCAGATCCATATATCTCAACCTTCAACATTTTCTCTTGCCTTTACACCATTTAGATATCAATCCTTCTATCCTCGATTGAGTACACTCAGTTCCACATCTCAGTACCTTGAATATCTTTTCTAACCTTTACATCCATTAATTAATGACTCATGTATGGAACTCACAAAATAAAGTTCACTTAATCTGAAATTCTGACAATCAAAATACGTGAATGTCATTGTTTGATTCTTTGTGTTCTACACTGGATGAGACAGGAGCAGATGACAAGTAAATGTGTTGATAGTGGAGTTTATTTGGAGAATTAAATCCAAAAATATCCCAGGAGACTCCAGTCTAATATTGCATCTGCACCAACAGAGATAGTGCTCCCAGTGCAGCCTGAAGCCTTCCCATAGCCTAGAGAGCTTCCTGAGGCACCAAAGGAGATTTAAGCTAAAATCAATATAGTTTTAGTGTCAAGTGCATTTTGTTGTTCATGTCTTTTAATGACTTACCCAGAGTAATGAAACTGGTTTCAGCCTTGCATACAGAATAAGCTGTAGTACTTTTATTATCAAATCTCAGATACTGTATCTCCCATGGGGGAAAATACGGATTTTAATAGATCCAGAAACCTTTAGAAACGACAAAAAAACCTTAGAGATCAGAAAGATTCAGACCTTCACATTACTCACGAAAAGAACAAAACCCTCAGAAACTAAATTATCTGCTCAAAATTATACACTTGGTTTAAGACAGAGATAGGCTAGGACCCTCTTGTAAGAGGTAGTTGTGCCTGTGTGTGGGAGTGGGAGGTGGGGGAAGGAAAACAATTGTAACCAAAATAAACTCAAAAAATACTTTTGTCATCATTTCACACTCGGATTACAAAAATGAAGTTGCCACTCCAGGACCAAATGGACTACTGTGACTTGTGGAGAATATTAATGTAGAGACAAAATATTAAGGGTAAAAAAAAGTGAACACTTCTTGGTATAATAGCTCACAAAAATTGGTATTGTGTATGTGCGTGTGTGTGTTAATCTCTCAGTTGTGTCCAACTCTCCACTATCCTATGGACTGTAGCTCACCAGGTTCCCATCTATTACTTACGCAGTACATGAGGTTTAGCAATTACCAACAGTAATAGATAAACAAATAATAACTTGTTTTAAGAGTAAACTAGGGAGCATCCCCAGCAATCCAGTGGTTGAGACTTCAGCTTCCAACACAGGGAGTGTGGGTTTGATTCCTGGTCAAGGAGCTAAGTTATCATATGCCTCAGAACCAAATATATATATATATATAACAGATGCAATATTTTAATAAATTCAATAAAGGTTTTTAAAAATGGTACACATCAAAAAAATCTTAATAAAAAGAGTACACTATACCCAGAGGTTTATAAAAAAACAGAGTAATCTTAAAATGTTAGGATTTTCTTTTACTCTATTTAAAAAAAAATGATGACTTTTAAACAC
Organism: Antilocapra americana; assembly: GCA_007570785.1. Lineage (NCBI taxonomy): Eukaryota > Metazoa > Chordata > Mammalia > Artiodactyla > Antilocapridae > Antilocapra > Antilocapra americana. Next base: position 21,968,076 of record ML664170.1, on the reverse strand, counting down.
TTTTTTTTTTAAAGAAATATGTCATTGATTTAATGAAGGTACAAAGTGTGGTGATTGTTTCTTTTTTGGACAAGTGTTGTTTTCAAGGCAAATGACATTGAATATTGGCTTTCCAACTTTCTGAAAGCTTGAATTTTCCTAAAATCAACAGAGTGAAGAAACACAAGCTACCCCCAGCTAGTAATTCATCACAATACTTGTCAGAAACCAGGAAAGTGACCTGCAAGGCATATAGGACTGAGGGACACTGCTAAAGTAGAATTGAAAACATCTGAAAAAATGTCTGAAATGACTTACCTCTTTCACCAATATCAAAAAGTTTGAAAGTATTGGGAAACGGGCAAGTAGAAGCAGAGAAGATTCTACAACTACTGTAGTATAGTCTAGTATACATAGTGCTTGTGCTAGGTCATGTTTGACTCTTTGCAACCCCATGGACTGTAGCCCGCCAGCCTTCTCTGTGCATGGAATGTTCCTGGCAAGAATACTACTTACTAAGATGCACGTCATGAATATAAATGAGGGAGAGGCTATGCTTTGAAAAAGCCAGAGATCTGACTCTGCCACTGTCCAATCAAGGATTCACACAGTATCCTTTAACCTCATTTTGATTTGTTTCTGCTCACTTGTTTCTAAATATAAAGGGTATTGGTTCCCAACGCGTCTCTTGGCAGGACCCTAGGGTCAACACATTAAGGTATTCTTGGATAGTGCTTTTCATTGAAATAATTTGGCGCTAGTCTCACAACTGCTGCTCCCTGGGCATTTTCAGAGCAGGATCCTGCTTGCTCCCTGGTCCTGAAAATGAGGCACAAGTAAAAGTCTCTTGGGTGACCAGGCAAGTGAGCCAATAAACATTTCAGGGAGAAATACCATGATGAGAGTACAAATAATGACAGGGAGATGAGTGACATGCATTACACACTAGCTCATAGCCACACACTTTGCTCCTAAACACTTTAAATATATTATCTCACTTTATCCTTATAAAGGGCAACTGAGGAAAAAGCCAATATTATCCCCATTGTATGATGAGGAAAAGGAGGCATATATACATGCGTGCTAAGTCACTTAAGTCATATCCAACTCTATGCAACACTATGGGCGATAGCCTGACAGGCTCCTCTACCATGGGATTCTCCAGGCAAGAATATGGCAGTGGGTTGCCCTGCCCTTCTCCAAGGGATCTTCCCAACCCAGGAATCGAACCTGGGTCTTCTGCATTGAAGGCAGATTCTTTGCCTTCTGAGCCACCACTAGTAGGAAATTAAATGAGGCATCCATTCAGTTCAGTTTAGTCACTCAGTTCAGTTCAGTCGCTCAGTCATATCCAACTCTTTACAACCACATGGACTGCACATGCAAATCAAACTCAAATCCATCAAGTTGTTGATGTCAGCCAACCATCTCATCCTCTGTCATCTCCTTCTCCTCCCTCCTTCAATCTTTCCTAGCATCAGGGTCTTTTCCAATGAGTCAGTTCTTCACATCAGGTAGCCCAAGTATTGGAGTTTCAGCTTCAATATCAGTCCTTCCAATGAATATTCAGGATTGATTTCCTTTAGGATGGACTGGTTGGATCTCCTTGCAGTCCAAGGGATTCTCATGAGTTTTCTCCAACACCACAGTTCAAAAGTATCAATTCTTCGGTGCTCAGCTCTTTTTATAGTCCAGCTCTCACATCCATGCATGACTACTGGAAAAACCATAGTTTGACTATATGGGCCTTTGTTGGTGAAGTAATGTCTCTGCTTTTTAATATGCTGTCTAGGTTGGTCATAGCTTTTCTTCCAAGGAGCAAGTGTCTTTTCATTTCATAGCTTCAGGTACCATCTGCAGTGATTTTGGAGCCCCCCAAAATAAAGTCTCTCACTGTTTCCATTGTTTCCCCATCTATTTGCCATTAAGTGATGGGACCAGATGCCACAATCTTAGTTTTCTGAATGTTGAGTTTTAAGCCAACTTTTTAACTCTCCTCTTTCACTTCCATCAAGAGTTTCTTTAGTTCATCTTTACTTTCTGCCATAAGAGTGATGTCATCTTCGCACCTGAAGTTATTGATATTTCTCCCAGCAATCTTGATTCTAGCTTGTGCTTCATCCAGCCCAGCATTTCGCATGATGTATTCTGTATATAAGTTAAATAAGCAGAGTGACTATAGCCTTAATGTACACCTTTCCAGATTTGGAATCAGTCTGTTGTTCCATATCCATTTCTAACTCTTGCTTCTTGATCTGTATACGTATTTCTCAAGAGGAAGGTCAGGCGCTCTGGTATCCCCATCTTTTTAAGAATTTTCCACAGTTTGTTGTGATCCACACAGTCAAAGGCTTTGATGTAGTCAATAATGCAGAAGTAGATGTTTTTCTGGAACTCTCCTGCTTTTCTGATGATCCAATGGATGTTGGCAATTTGATCGCTGATTTCTCTACCTTTTCTAAATCCAGCTTGAACATGTGGAAGTTCACTGTTCACATATTGTTGAAACCTAGCTTGGAGAATTTTGACCATTACTTTGCTACCATGTGATATGAGTGCAATTGTGCAGTAGTTTGAACGTTCTTTGGCATTGCCTTTCTTTGAGATTGGGATGAAATGAGGCATAGCCCCATTAAGTAACTCACCAGAAATTTATGAAGTTATTGATGGAAGAGCCACAGTTCAGTCAAACTTCAGAGAATTCTAGAAAATAAGCATCTTGAGGATAGACAATTGGTCTCTTTCGTTTGTAACTTATATCCGCAGAACCTAAAACAGTACCTAGAACATAGCAGATACCTAGTAAAGGATAGTAGACACTCAGAAAATATGTTTTTAATAAATGAGCAAATGCACTGATGAAATCTAAGAGAGATGAATTCTATCAGAGAAAGAAAAAAGAAAAAGAAGAAGGAAGGGAGGTGAAGAAGTGTATTTGTGCAGGCTGCTATAACAGAACATCAGACTGGGAAGTTTATAAACAACAGACATTTATTTCTCACAATTCTGGAGGCTGAAAGTCAAGATCGGGGTGCCAGCATGGTTGAATGAGGGCTTTCTTCCAGGTTGCAGATTTTATGCTGTGTTCTCCTGTGGTAGAAGGGGCAAAGATCATTTAGGAGCCTCTTTTATAAGGGCACTAATCCCATTCATGGCTCCCTCCTCATGACTCAAACACCTCCCCAACACCTCACCTCTTTATGCCATCACCTTGAAGGGTCAGGATTTCACCATATGGATTTTGGGGGGGAACATTCAGACCATAGCAGGAAGGATACAGAGAGATCCACAGAGGAAGAGAAGCCATCCTATGTTCCCCGATTTACAAGTTATCTCGTAGCCCAGCAACCCTATTTATCAAGAAGGAATTTATTTGCAAAAAAAGAGAACAAGGACTAAATCCGATTTAGTTTTCCCCTTGAGGGAGGCAAGCTGTCAGAAAGCTTCAGAGAGATCCACACTTGGGGATTTTAAGCTGGATTATTCTGCAAGGGAAAGAAATGTGCCAGCCTTTTAGCTCTCAGGGTAGTTCCATCCTGTCACTGAGTGACAGCAGTTAAAGTCCCAAGGACTCAGTTCTGACCTGGCTCTACATTAACGCATCACCTCTGCTGTGCCATTACGGTGTCCCTCCTTCTCTTTCTCTCTTAATCAAAGACAGTATCCTCTCTTAGGTTGTTGAATCAATAAGGAAAGCTTCCTTTACCTGGTCTAGCCTAGTGCATTCTGATCTACTGTTGGGGCCGTAATAACCTTTGCTCACATGAGTTCCATTCATACTCAGTCACAAGGAAATTTCTAATAAGAAGCATTTTTTTCATCGCATGGTGTAACTTCAAGAGTTTTTGTCCCCTCAGTATTCCCAAAATATCCCTTTGGCACATCCAAATAGTGAAGCCAACTCTTTGCTTCCAAGCTGATTCTAAGTTGTTTCGCAGCTGAAGAATAAGCAGTTGAAAGCTGAAAAACACTATGGAAATTACTAAAATCCATAAGCAAAGTGCACTAACCCTTCACATTTGTTCTCCTGGAAACAAGCAGGGGATGTTTTTAGTAGAGGTTCTGCTGTCAAAGGGCTTCCCAGGTGGCACCAGTAGTGAAGAATCTGCCTGCCAATTCAGGAGATGCAGGTTTGATACCTGGGTCAGGAAGATCCCCTGGAGGAGGAAATGGCAACCTCTCCAGTATTCTAGCCTGGGAAATCCCATGGACAGAGGAGCCTGAGAGACTACAGTTCATGGGGTTGCAATGAGTAGGACATGACTGAGCACACACACATACCACACACACACACACACACACACACACACTGCTTGAAAAGTGTGACTGGAAGTTGCTCACTAAAATGTCCATCCAAAGTCATTGTTTTTTTTTTAATCTAGACTGCTGTTCTTTCAGACAACCTGGGCTTATATTTCAGATTTGGGATATTTGATTTTCAACGTGAAAAAAAGTTATTTTTTTTTAAATAGCTCAGATGAGGTTTCACTATCCATCATCTGAATTCAGACAAGGCTGAGGGAATAAACTGACATTTATTAATTAAGTGCTTGGTCACAGTACTTCTTGTCTAAGACAAGGGAGGCCAAAATAGTTTTCCTTCATAGAGCCATTTGTATGTAGAACAATCACAGTGATCACCAGGGACTGTATTTATACAAAGAGCTGGGATTAAATCATAAATTCAAATACATGTATATTCACAAAGTTTTATAGATGGACATCTCAAGATACCTATATGCTAATACCCATTAAAAAAAAAAAAGAACAATTTTAAGTTTTGTGACCAAGGGCATTTAGTTAATGATGCTTATTAAGTATTATACTTCCTCAGGGTCATCTGTACCTGAGTCTTAAAGACTTTAGCACTCTGGATGATATAATGCTTATTTGATGACAGGGTGTCAGTCACCAGTGGACCAATTACCAGATCAAAGTTAAAGAAAGGCAGAGTGTTTTATCAACTGTCCAGGGACTGTCGAAGATGTTTTAGGAGATTCTCCAAGTATAAGAGAACCTTTTATTTGTCCTTGTTGGGCTATCTACCAATTTTTAAATGGAATCTTTTTATAAATCGGTATGCTAATAATTCAGAACTTCAAAAGACTTCATATAAGAGAACTTTTTAAACAAATTCTCTTGTTATTTTCTACTCAGGAGAATACTAATTGATAATATGATATTAATTATATTGGTTTCTCAGCTCTCTGCTGTTGAATTGCTTAGTCCTTTCAATTGTTTCAAAATCCTGAATGATAGACTTTCCTGCCCTCCCCACTGTCTGAGACCAACCCAGTATCTTAGGAGGTACAAAGAGTGGTCAGTTCAAGATCTATGGACATAACTTGAGAGCAGATTTCCTAGGGCCATTTCCTCTCTTATACACAACAATGTTGAGAGCAGTGACACCCAAATACAACTTCTCCTTTTATGTTAGAGCACTAAGGTACTAATCTTCTCCATGTCTCATAAAAAGTACAACATGTGAAGAAATTGCTTTTTCTCCTTATAATTATTAATTCTATTAATTACCTTTGGACAAATGGAATAGCCCAAACTTTGGTCTCAGAGTGATAGTGTAGCAACTCATATCTTTTTCCTAGATGAAGAAATGATTGTCATGTTAAAAGTTGAAGAATCATTTAAGGCCTAAAACAAGGGTTTTCTCAATGCCTATTGCAAACCTTCATCCTAGGGTAATGATTTGGGTTCATTGTTCAGAGATTAGGATCCCAGCCAGTCTTCTCAGGAGATATAACTAGTATAAAATTAAAACTTAGAGTAAAGCTTTGTTCTGGAGCCAGGTAGCCTGGGTTCAAATTCTGATATTACTGCTTATTAGCTGCATGCGTGCATATGTGCCCAGTTGCTTCAGTCATGTCCAACTCTTTGAGACCCTATGGACTGTAGCCCACCAGGCTCTGCCATCCATGGGATTTTCCAGACAAGAATACTAGAATGGGTTGCCATGCCCTCCTCTAGGGGATCTTCCTGACCCAGGGGATGGAACCTGCGTCTCCTGCATTGCAGGCAGATTCTTTACTGCTGAGTCACTGGGGAAGCCCCATTAGCTATGTAGATCTTGGTAAGTTACTAAATCCTCTGTACCTTGAAACATTATTTTAAGAAATACATAACTTAATAGAGGTAGTGTGCTTGTGATATTAATTGGCAAATTATGAACAAGAAAATTGTTAAATAAAAGAGAGAAAAAATGCTAAAGATTACTATAATTATCACCTACAACATCATAACCATTAGCATCCAATCCTTATTCCTAGCTATTAGTCCTACTTTTTCAATTTTCTGAATTAAAAAAAAAAAAACTCTGTAGTTTGGTCTTTGTTCAGATTCCTCACCGTCTGTGATCCCTAGGTGGTGTGGCTTCTGCTACTGGACAGAAAATTCCAGAGAGTGCCAGTGCCCAAATCTCAAAGACTTTCAGAGGCCAAGTCAGACAAAAAACTTAGTCCTTGGAAGCTTTGCTGAGCACATAGAGGCATTTTCAGAAGAACCACTTCCAGATGGTAAATAAGCAGCAGATGGTGAGGCTGCCCTTAGAATTCAGCTGAGAAGAAGAATGAGGCAGTTCAACTCAATTCAGTTCAATTTAGACTTTTTTCCAAGATCTCCACTTTAACCAGTACTTGAAGTTGGCACTGTAAGAGATAGGAAGGGAGGATATAAAATTTTGCACAAGGCTTAAAGACCTGAATAGCAATAAAGAGACAAGATGTACACAGACCTGTTAAGGACAATATAGCATGTGATTAAGTAGCATGCCTTATGCAGACAGGAAGTGATGTGAACATAGGCAAAGTCCTTGTGAACCCAGAATAGTAGAAAATACTCATACAAAAAATGACTCTCAGTAGAAGCTTGCCTTGTAAAAATCATCTCAGACCCAAGTCAGAGGATTACGCAGATTAGATCATGGTTCAGTCTAAAAATGACTTGAATAAAATAGATTTTCAAAAAATCATAACAGGTTTGTCATTGCTGGCTTTCATGGTCTGGGGACTTTGGACCTGCTGTGGGAATAAGGGAGTCTCTAACCTTTATAATCTCCTTCCAGAGAGTGGCTAGGTGATTTCATTAACTCAAAAGGCATTTCAAGAAAGTTACTGAGTGCTGCACCAGTGCATCTGAAGCAATGAGCCATTATGGGCAGACAGGTTTCAGACAGAAATAGTCATGTAACGAAGCACAAAATGAAAGACATTTCACAAACTTCTCTGCAGAGGAAGGAACTCTTCACATAGGAGCTATTAGCTCTTGTTTGAAAGATCCAGCAAATCCTACCATAAGTGTTCAAACTGCCAAGTACCTATAGTTTAAAAATGTATTGCTTAGGGAGAAATCCATGAGGTCAATTAAAGTTAACCTATTTCAGTGCCTGACACATTGCCTGTAAGGGACCAATCTTTAATTCCAGACAGAAGAAAAACATGAAAAATGTTTCAGCAAAGGTGTTTAAATCCCACTGAGGGAAATTGTTAAAGGGAACACATGAATTTTTAAAAACCTAGGAGATTCTGCAAATGTCGTAACTTTCTGTCAATTCAAGGTAAGAGCATAATCAACTGGAATGATCATTTTATATATTAATACATTTGAAAGATAGAGACCCTTCACTATAGTATAAATGCTTTCATCTGAGAATGCTTTCTTCAAAGTGACTTTTGTAAATTAAATCATATTTTTAAAAATCCAGAATAACTTATTATTTAATGAAATAATATATCTAATCACGTGTTAAACTTTGTTAGTGGCTCAGATGGTAAAGAATCTGCCTGCAATGCAAGAGACCAAAGTTCAATCCCTAGGTCCGGAAGGTACCCTGGAGAAGGGAATGGCTGCCCACTCCAGTATTCTTGCCTGGAGAATTCCATGGAAAAAGGAACCTAGTGGACTACAGTCCATGTGGCCACAAAGAGGTGGAGATGACTGAGAAACTTTGATTTCACTTCAATCGTGTGTTAAAGTCAATGATTGCTTTTAAGGCAACTGTTCACCTCTGATATATCTACTTTACAAGTTTGGATGCCTGCAGAGCTAATTTCCTGGGTCTTTGATTGATTTTTATGGTTTTTAAATTTTTTTAATTTGATTTTATTATTCATTTGCGGTGGCACTGGGTCTCTGTTGCTGCGTGGATTTTCTCTAGTTGCAGTGCGCAGAGCCTCCCCCCTACCTGTGGTTCAGGGGCTTCGCATTTAGTGGCTTCTCTTGTTGCAGAGCACTGGCTCTGGAGCTCAGGCTCAGGAGTTGTGTCACATGGGCTTAGCTACTCTACAGCAAGTGGAATTCTCCTGGACCAGAGATCGAACCTGTGTCCTCCGCATTGGCGGGTGGATTCTTATTCACTGTACCACGAGGAAAGTCCCATTTTTTTTTAAATCAATGTTTATCTAAAATAAAAGTAAGTTAGAGATGACATTTTGAACTGTAATTGTCTTTGGTATTTTATTTGTTCTATAAGTATGTATTTACCATATTTATAAGACCGTTTGTTTACAAGATAACAAAAATCAAATAACAATAATCTATCCTTAGTGTATATGTGGAGTTATGGATATATATAAAAATAAGTCTATAAATAGGTATATATATATATAGAATCTTTATATATGTTGGCCTGAAGTAGAATTTCAGTTATTCATTCTACTGAATAATGGGATTATACATCTTTACTGTAGAAGCCCTATAACCTGGTTGAGGAAATAATGTGATAATGTGTATTTCAGTAAAAATAAAATATTAGAGGGCTAGGTCTATAAAATGCACATACTATCAGTTTTAGGATTGTATTACACTCCAGAATTCATACATATTTTACCTGTTGTAGTAAAAATCCTGCAACTGAAACCAATGAAACTATATGAAATAGAAAATACTGTTAAAAGAAAAAAATATAAACAATACCTACATTTATTTTCAGGTTACAACTGTTGCACTTCCCAAAACACTAATTTTTCTTTGTCTAAACAAATATAAGCTATCTAAATTCATGTAAATTTTTTCCATGCATTGTGTGTGATTTTAGCAACCCTAGTTATAATAGAAAGATGCCACAGCTTTTTACTGCAACTATTTCTTTAGAAAATGTGTTAATGTTGTTAAAATGTCAGCCGAGTCATAAGTTTGATGTTCTGTGTATTAAAACAAATTATTGATTCCCTGTTAGTTAAGAACACATACCCTAGAGCCAGACTGCTAGGATTGAGTCCTAGTTTCATCATTTCTTTATGTGGCATTCTGTTTCCTCATCTGTAAAGGAGAAATAATAATGGTATCTTTCTCATATGAACACTGTGAAGATTAAATGGATTAATAATGCAAAGTGCTTAGAATCGTTTGGGGCACACAATAAACATTGCATGTGCTGGTTATTATTATTATTTTCAATAAGCAGTTTTTAAGTGCACAGAGACCAATTGTAAGTCATTTCCCATTGAGTGTTTAACTTGCAAAAATTATGAGGGATAAAAGAGAAATAAACAAGTCATCAAATGGTGATACAGTTATACTCCCTTATAACAAATTTTAGATGAAAAAAACACTTAATCTTTGCCAACAACCTTTCATCAGCCTCAGAATAGCCATGTAATCAGGTTTAATTAGACAAAATAAATGTATTTAAACCTTGATGCCCTTGTAAGATTAAAAAAAAAAAAAGAATTTCAGATTTAATAAATGAGGACTTTTCAGTTTTAGTGACTTTTGATAAGGAGCTCAGAGTACTTTACAAATCTTCTAATTAACCTTTGACATATTCAGTGAAATAAAATGCAATCATTGTTTCTTCCTTTTTAACATATATTATTTAGAGCAGTTTAGCAGGCTGAGACTATAGAAGATTTAGAAGTGCAGAAACATCCAGTCATTCAAACGATTTGCTTGGTCTTTTAATATTTATGACAATGTTCCATAAAGCATGCTTTTATTTTTAAGAATTATCAAGATTTATGTCTTAAAAATTGTCTATTAAAAAATAAATATAATTTAATTACTCTTAAAATAGTACTTTTCGACCAAACAGAAAATAAATATTGCAAAACATAGTATGACAGAGGATGGAATTCAAAAATAAGGGGGAAAAAGACCTTCACTCTGCATTGGCTCTTTAATCAACATGACACCTGGATATCACTTCACTGTCCTTGAAGTCAGGACTTGCATAAGTAATGTGAAAAGGGTGGTCTGAAGAGTAGAACCTAGGAGTTGAAGGATCCTTAAGTGAAACTTGTCCAACAGTGAAATTCTCCTTGTAAGTTTCCAGTGGTAGAAAATGCACCATATCCTAAGGTGCTCAAGCCATTTACAGATAGTTTTAACTGATAAAAACAATTTCTTAGCCACATTCTGAGTCTTTCTATCTAAGGTCTCCAATTTTTCAAATGTAGAATAGAAGGCAGTCCCACAACTTTCTAAACAAGGAAAGAAAACTTGAAACCAGAAGGGTGCTATTCTCTGACCCATTATATTTTCCACTATTAGGCTGGAGCAAATATAGAAGGAGGGGACCAGAGAAATTTAGAATGTTTCCTGTGCCTTCTACTTGACCATATCCTCCACCAAGTGACCATTTTCTTACCGAGGAAAAGATCTACCCTCAATGAATCATACTCCAGGCCAGCTAGATTTCCCTTCTAGCACCTCAGGGAACTCAAGCCAAGTAGAAGGGAACTCCTTCTACTTCAAAAAGGAAGAAGTAAATAAACCTTCAGGTCATGGTCATGGCCCTAAATTAATTAATTACCTTCAGCTATATTTGTTGTTGTTGTTCTATCGGTAGATTGTGTTCAACTCTTTGAGACCCCATGGACTGTAGCCCTTCAGGCTCCTCTGTATATGGGATTTCCCAGGCAAGAATACTGTAGTGGATTGCCATTTCCATCTCCAGGGCATCTTCCCTACCTAGGGATCCAACTCATATCTCCTGCATTAGCAGGTGGATTCTTTACCACTGAGCCACCAGGGAAGTCCCATCAGCTCTATAGAGTGGTACTAATCAAAGTGTGATATGATATGTATTGATTCAGGGAACATTGTGTTACCAACCTGAGATAAGATTAAAAAATAAACTGAGAGTAAGAGTTTAGAAGTGCTGTAGCTCTCAGACATTGTGGTGGCATCAAGAACATGATTAATGGATACTTCTTGAATATAGACCACTTTGAAGTCTATCAAAATTTAATCTGGTGACCCACATCTGGTATAAGTGCATATGAATCCCTACCTACCATAACACAGTAGGACTCCAGTAGGTCTGCCTTGGAATGAAACCATAGGCAGTCCTTCACTGCAGATGATTTGAAAACCACACTTGACTGGGATCAATAACAAGTATATAGGTTTTCAGTTGAATCATCTCATCTTTTTCCATGTCCTTCAATACATAAATTCCAAGAAGGACTCCTCCCCAGGTGGTCTATTTCCCATGGATGAACTGATTTTCTACTTTGTTTTGTCCTCAGCTTCCACGCATGCAAGCTAAGTCACTTCAGTCATGTCTGACTCTTTGCAACTCCATGGACTGTAGCCCTCCAGGCTCCTCTTTCCATGGGATTCTCCAGGCAAGAATATTGGAGTGGGTTGCCATGCTTTCCTCCAGGGAATCTTCTCAACCCAGGGATCAAACCTAAGTCTCTTATGTTTCCTTCATTGGCAGGAAGGTTCTTTACCACTTAGCTCCACCTGGAAAGCCCTATAGCTTTCATAAACCACACACACAAAAATCCAATTTTCTACCTATTTACAATATCCATCTTTAATAAAATTTAAACATAATGGAAAATAGATGTTTCATGGATTTTTTATATGGGGCTGACTCCTAGTTTGCATTAACATGATACGAAATCACAAATAACTTCTGGGCATAATTCAAGTTCATGAATATATGCTATAGTGTTGCAGGTAGATCATATAAGGTGAAAATCATTCTCAGAAGAATTTAGCAAGATTGACATTCACCTACCCAAAATAAGCATGGAAAGACCATTGAATTAGATAGCAGGGAACTGAGGTCTGGTGCTTCTCTGGTGGCTCAGATGGTAAAAAATCCACTTGCAATATAGGAGACTCAGGTTCGGTCCCTGGGTCGGGAAGATCCCCTGGTGAAAAGAAAGGCAACACACTCCAGTATTCATGCCTGGAGAATCCCCTGGACAGAGGAGCTTGGTGTTCTAAGCCTGGTCTTCTAGTCCACAAGACCAATGAGTTGGACATAACTGAGTGACTAATCTCACACTGAGGTTCAGTATTACCTGTGGTACATACTAACCAGTTTTCTGAGTTTCATGAAGTTTCCAAACCTTCTGTACCAAAATTTCCTCCTCTATGAAAACAGGGGTTTGAATGAGCCAGTTTCTAAAGTCGCTTGACAACTTTAAAATTTCATAATTCTAAAAAAAATATTATTTTCCCTTGAGGCAGTTTCATGATGGAGGAATAATTTTCCCAGTAATATGTTCACTGCCAAAAGACAGACTGACCTCTTTGCACTTTCACAAGTAGCTCTTTATTATAAATTTAGCGTTATCAGACTCTTCTAGGCTGAAATTACCCAACAAGTTAGGCATTGATCCCAACCTCAAAAACACATTTTTTCATGGTGACATGAACTGCAACTTTCAAATATCTCTGAGAGTGGGGAGTAATTCACACAGGCCTGATCATGACAAAATGGTTTCCATAAAGCACCAGTATCTAGAAGGTACTGTTTATTGAATTGCTATTTGTCTCATGAGACTTTTCTCAAGGGGCTCTTCAAATGCTTAACAACCCAAAATAAAGCCATCTGTCCTCCCTCAATTCATAAAGCCTTCAGCATTAACCCAGGTCTTAAATAGAGTTAGGAATTGAGCGAGCCCCCAGGAACACTTGAACATGAGTAACCACACTTGCGTTGAATCCACAGGTATTTCATTTATTGCTTATGACCACAAATCATGTTTTAAGCATCTTTACACTCCTGAGATAGTAAAATGATAAGACCTGTGCCTGCCAGGGAAGCTCTTCTGTGTGTGTGTGTGTGTGTGTGTACCATATACAATGTGTGAGCTGGAGATAGCTCGAAATTATCAGTAATTCCCCTAGTGTCTCTCATTTTTCAAATTAATAGAGGGAAGTGCTGATGCAAATGAAGACAAATACAGAAAAAAATGGAAACAATATGGAAATTACAAAACAAAATGTAAACAAAATCAGACAACACTTTCAAATGAAAATTTGGTCCTCATTATCTAAAACATAATTGAAATTTAAAACTAAGTATATACAAAAAAGGCCTGTAAGAAGACAGTAGGGAGAGTTTTCTGATCTGAATTTCAGTCTGAAAGAGCATTTGCTATAAGTTTTCTAGAGAAGATCAGAGTAATCAGCAGTTCTTTCATAAATAAAGCAGAGAAACTCTGTGATGTATCCCAAGGCCATCCCTGCAAAGGAATGGTAAAATTTACATACCAGAACAGTAAAACAATGCCTACTGAAGTTAAGGAGTTGAAGGCGGTGGAATTAATGAATAGAGTCCTGGGGTGATCTAGTCAACCTCTTGGCCCATGGGGCCTTGAGGTCTTATTCTTAAGTGGCCAGAGTTCATTAGGCAAATGCTGTCATTGATATCAATGTTCTTTCTTCCATTCTGAAACCAGCAAAAGGATCTCGAGGCAATGTCTTTCATCAATAGGGCAGGATCTCTTTTTTCTCCCTAGCTGCCTCAGCGCCCGCAAGTGTTTTTCCTTGACAACTACCAAACTAAAGTCCCAGGATCATCAATATTGGTTTCCTACCTAAAGAGTAAGAATCCTCCCCACCCAGTTTGAATCCCTGGGGTTTTGAATAATAGCTTTAGGGCCTGTTTTCTCAGCACTCTCTGCTGGCGGGTATGTTTTGTTTCCCTGCAGAAATCGAAGATATCCACCTATGAGAAGATGTGGGCTTTCATGAGCAGCAGGCAGCAGACAGCCCTGGTCAAAAACAGTGATGAGGGGATCCACCGAGTGCTCACCACTGACTATGCCCTGCTGATGGAGTCCACCAGCATTGAGTATGTGACGCAGAGAAACTGCAACCTCACCCAGATCGGGGGCCTCATTGACTCCAAAGGTTATGGAGTGGGAACGCCTATTGGTAAGAAAGGCAAGGCAGTATCCAAGATGGCGAATGTTAATTACAAAGTATAGAAGGGAATATCTACTCCACATTCTGAGAAAGTCTGCAGTGCCTTCGATGGACTAATTAAAAGGGAAATGCCCGTACAGATCATAGACACGTTCAAATTAAAGAGTCCAAGATCGTCGATCTAATAAACTTTCATTATTTCTTTCAAGTTCTACCACTGCATGTATGTTTGAGGTCTTACATTTTATTATTTGACCCCAAATATTGTTTAAAAATGTCTTCCAAATTAACCCTCTTCACATTATGTTCTCCATTACATGCCTATATAGTTTTTTCTGTATTAAATTTTACTAGAATGCAGCAAAATTAACTAAGCATATAGATGACAGTTATAGAAATAGTGTTCCATGTAAGTAGAAAACAAAACTGTATCTATCAAAATGAAAAAGTTAGAGATTAAATTATAATTTGCTCAGACAGTATGCCAGATTCAATCATTAATAACTATCTAAAATCTCCAAATAATCCCTTTTGCTCAGTCACTAAGTTGTGTCCAGCTCTTAGCCACTCCATGGACTGCAGCACACCAGGCTTCCCTGTCTTTCACTATCTCCCAGAGTTTGCTCAGCTTCATGTCCATTGAGTTGACGAGGCCACCCAACCATCTCATCCTCTGTTGCCCTCTTCTCCTTCTGCCCTCAATCTTTCCCAGCATTGAGATCTTTTCCAGTGAATCAATTCTTCATATCAGGTAGCCAAAGTACTGAAGCTTCAGCTTCAGCATCAGTCTTTCCAATGAATATTCAGGGTTGATTTCCTTTAGGATTGACTGGTTTGATTTCCTTGCTGTCCAAGGGACTTTCAAGAGTCTTCTCCAGCACCACAGTTCAAAAGCATTATTTCTTCAGTGCTCAGCCTTCTTCATGGTCCAACTCTCAAATTCATAGATTACTGCTGGAAAAATCATAGCTCTGACTATGTGGACCTTTGTCAACAAAGTGATGTCTCTGTTTTTAAGATGCTCTCTGGGTTTGTTATAGCTTTCATTCCAAGAATCAAATGTCTTTTGATTTTCTGGCTGCAGTCACCATCCACAGTGATTTTGGAGCCCAGGAAAATAAAATCTGTCACTGTTTCTGCTTTTTCCCCATCTATTTGCCAAATAGTCCTGCCCTTGATTTTGTACCACTTCACAGTCTAAGGTTATTATTACCTTGTAGGCATATAGACCCACACAGCTAGGTCTTCTTGCATGTCTGAGATATAGAACTATATTCTGTATTCAAGGGCCAATGACTTCAGTATAGAAAACTCCCCTATTTCCATCACTACAGAAACTGTATTGTGTAAGGCTCTGGGATGGTGGAAATGTGTTCTTCTCAAGGGAGTCATCAGCAATTTTCTGATAAGCATTCCAAAGAGGAGGAATTGGAGGCCGTCTTAGACCACTGGGTTAGTCCAATAAGAAATCATGTTACCGTTACGTCAGATAATTAAGGACCCAAAGTTGATTATTACTTTTCTCTTTCGAAAAAGATTATCTGGTTCCCTCAACACTATACAGGGATCACAAACTCAGATGCTTACAGAGATCAAGCAGGCATAATTGAATAAAGCTTTGTGTGAAAAAAGCAATAGGGAACGGTAGTAACCATGAAGAATTAGAGACATGACTCAGGAAGGGGCAGCTGTCTTTCAGCTCAGTTGGTTGTGGGAATTCTGGCACAACATTGTTAAATCTTCTATTTCTCATGAAGAGAAAACAAACAAATAAATTTTAGGTGAACTTCCTGATGCTTCAAACTGGCAGCAAATTTATTTTTTCAAAAAGATTAAGTAGCCTGTATTCAATTTTTAATCTATACTAACTTGATTAACCAGATAAAGGTCAACTCTCTTCACCTTTTACTGTCAATACATAACCAATTTGACTCCATGCAATACACCTGGTGCTAGAAATAAATGCAGTAAATACATTATATTATTATTATTGTTATGTATGTCCTTTAAATAAATCAGCACTTTTCCTGATGAAAATGCCAGTATTCAAGTGAAGTGTACACTTTTTCCTAAGTGGTTACCTCTCCTTAAACTGTACTCTTCAGGGGACTCAGTGGGATAGTCAGACATTAACTAAAAGGATACTATGCTTCTTTTTGATTTGAAAAGCAATGTCTCATCTTCCTAACTAAGCCTTGTCACCTCATTTTAGATAATGTGGTGGAAGAAGCTAGATGTTATTATATGTATAATATATATATTATATTTCATCACTGCAAGAGACCTGTGTTCAATCCCTGGGTCAGGAAGATCCCGAAGGAGGGAACGGATCCACTTCAGTATTGTTGCCTGGAGAATTCCATGGACAGAGGAGCCTGGCAGGCTACATTCCATGGGGTCACAAAGAGTCAGACAGGACTGAGCACACAGTGATAAAAACCATGTCCCCTGCATTGGCAAGTGGATTCTTATCCACTGACCACCAGGGAATCCAATGTAGCATTTTGAAAATGACTATGCCTCCATGTGAAGGAGGCTGACCCTGTGATAATTATCACTATATTTTATATAAGATGATATAAAGATATTTAAATGTTCCAATTTAGTCTAACTTTTTCCAACCTCATGCAGTGTCTGACATGCAAATACTAAAACTGAAGAGCTTTTCCCCCTCCCTACATGAAAAAAAAAATACACTCCAGGAATTTTTCATAGTGGTTATAAACCTGTCATGCTTTTAAAACAAAAACAATGAGGGAATAATTGGAACAGATGGCAGACCTCAGAGAGAATACATCCATTGGGAATACAGCTGTTGGATAAATTTGTGAGATGTTTCTTCTATGATGAATTGACTCTTTAAGAAAGATCAGTTTGCTATTCAGGAAGATTCACGCGTGTACATATATATTTTTTTCAAGTGACTTGTCATAAATCACTTCCGATGTCATTCAGTCCATGTAAGCAACAACTGAAGCTAAAATATATTCAAATATAAAAAATTCCCACATATTTCTGGTCTTGCCCAGGCTGGCTCCCTTAAGGCTCCAAGGTCCTTCTCACAGTCAAAGATGGGCAAAATCAACTCAGTCACGACAGAAAATTGAAAACTTTGTTTCTTACAGGCTCTCAGGACAGGGCTCTGGAAATGTTCCTCCTGAGGGATTTAAAATAAAACTTAGAGAGAATGAGAGCAGTTAAGGCTTAAACAGGTTACCAGGAAGCTGGAAATGACCTTCCTTGGAGACCAACTTTAAACAGAGATCCGATCTCATCTGTCTGAATTGTTTTAGGTACCATGGAGCCTGAAGGCAGAAGGAGAGCATCAGGCAATGTTTACTGAGTGCCCACTGTGTATACTGTCATGATTATTACTGCTGCAATTGTTACCCTATGATCATTCTCACATTCTTCAAAGCACCTTTCTGTACATTAAAGCTCTCATGCCCACATACTATGAGTATGTTAACTGTGCTAATTTTGACACTAACCATTATCCTGGAGGTGTTAAAGCAAGCAGCCAATATCTTTTAATTTGGCTTTCGTGAGTCATTTTCTCACCAGAAATCCACACTCTTAATTGACAAGCCACAATCTAACTCTAAAACATTTTGGTCTTTTTTAAAAATTTGCTTAAAACTATTAATTTTGTAATGAGGTATAGCTGGTTAACAATTTGTGATATTCTCAGGTGAACAGTGAAGGGACTCAGCCATAAATATATATGCATCCATTCTCCTCTAAACTCCTCTCCCATCCAGACTGCTACATAACATTGAGCAGAGTTCCCTATACTATACAGTAGGTCCTTTTGATTATCCATTTTAAATATAGCAGTGTGTACATGACCATCCTAAATTCCCTAACTATTCCTTCCCACCATCCTTCCCCTTCAGCAATTGTAAGTTCATTCTCTAAGCCCGTGAGTCTCTTTCTCTTTGGAAGTCAGTTCAATTATATCATTTCTTTTTAGACTACACATATAAAGGATGTCATATAGTATTTCTCCTTCTCTACATTTTGATCTTCTTTTAAACTTAATTTTGAGGTACTGACAATCACTTTAGGAAGTCTTGGGAGGGATGGAAAAAAATGATATATGCCACAATATTAATCTTCTGCTTTTTTAACCATGCCTTAGAATGTAACATACATGAGAGAGAGGGATAGGTAACATGGCGTGGGGCGGGGGGGAGGTGGTGGAGGGAGAAGCATTAATGAATACAACACTAAGAAAGAGTCAGGAGAATTGAGTTAAGTGCTTTACTCTACCAGTAGCTATTATTTTCACCCATATCTTCACATCCTAATTTTCTTCAGTTCTAAAAAATAAGTGGATTGGATAATATGGATCGTAAGATCTCTTCTTCCAATCTCAAAGAAAAGCAATGCCAAAGAATGTTCAAACTACCTCACAACTGCACTCATCTCACATGCTAGCCAAGTAATGCTCAAAATTCTCTAAGCTAGGCTTCAACAGTACATGAACTGAGAACTTCCAGTTTTTCAAGCTGGATTTAGAAAAGGTAGAGGAACCAGAGATCAAATTGCCAACATCTGTTAAATCATAGATAAAACAAGAAAGATTGAAAGCAGGAGGAGAAGGAGAGGAAAAGGGGATGACAGAGGGTGAGATGGTTGAATGGCATCACCAACTCAATGGACATGAGTTTGAGCAAGCTCTGGATGTTGGTGACAGGCCTAGTGTGCTGCAGTCCATGGGGCCACAAAGAGTCGGACATGACTGAGCAACTGAACTGAACTGACTGAAGCTCTGTTCTGGTTCTAAGAGGCCAAATTTTCTTTCTTTCTTTTTTTTTTATTTTTCTTTTTCCACCAAGAAGAATGTTAAAGTTTACAGAAAGACCTAGAATATACTGTTTTCTTACTGAATAGAATAAAAAGCTTACAAAAACTCTTAGCACCCAAGGAGAAATTGAATAAAGAAATCTTACACTCTTTTTTATCTCTTCCTTTGCTCTGATTAACATAGGGATCCAGTATTGGGCGAGCTGTGGCTGCAGCAAGATGATGTTGATGCTCTCTACTCATAACAGAATTAAAAATGCAATGGCATTGCTAGAAGATAGAGTATAAGTAATATCAATAAAGTACTTGCAAACTTTCTAAATCTAGCTGTATTTTGTGAGACCTTTAAAATATTCAAAACCTACTTTAATAGTATCTTAATAGGTATACTAGTCAGTAAGAACTAATTACTCTAACCAACATCTGCAAATCTGTACTGGCCAAGGTGATAAACGCTTATTTCTTGACGTTGCTATCATCCAGTAGCGGATTGAGAAAGGGATTCTGATTCATTCAGTCATTCTGGGACCCAAGCCCTTTCTAACCAGTGGTTCCACTATCCCTAGTGTCTTAAAATTGTTTCCTCCTTGCTGAGTATTTGAGGAAAGAGAGGGAGAGAGTAGAGGATCATGTTGGGAGGATTAATGAGACAGGACGGGAGCTAGTCTTACAGCACTTTAGCTCCCAATGGCTAGAAACTGATCAGTCACCACAAGGCATTGTGAAGGAGACTAGGAAATGTCTAGCTACTCCCATAGGAAGAAGAAGAAACGGCACAGGTGATCATCTAGCCAGACTATCACAATATTAGACATCCAAAAGCCTAGGAAAAAACTGGAATTGAAATGATGACATTCTCTAATGTGGGTAAAGATTCATAGGAAACTCAGCAGAAGTTGCAGGATGTCATGGAATTCCCAGCTCAGCTGTTCCTTACTTAAAAGGAACAGTCTGGATAATAGCTCATCTCAGCATGTCAGCTTTGTCTTTTCCAATTATTTAGATGCTTCAAAACATAAGATTGAGCTTCCACACCCTTTGTTGGCCAACTTGTGGATTGGGGCTTTTCCAGTAGCTGTGAGTAGTTACCTCTAAGATACCTGTAAGCTGCCTCTAACTAACCTCCAAGACAACAACCCTTCTTTGCATCTTCTTCAAGCATTTGGTAACCAATGTCCAAATGTCCTCACTTACAGGCTCTCCTTACCGGGATAAAATTACTATTGCCATTCTTCAATTACAAGAAGAGGGGAAACTCCATATGATGAAAGAAAAATGGTGGAGGGGAAATGGCTGTCCAGAAGAAGACAACAAAGAGGCCAGTGCTCTGGGAGTAGAAAATATTGGGGGCATCTTCATTGTTCTGGCTGCTGGACTGGTCCTTTCTGTATTTGTAGCCATTGGAGAATTTATATACAAATCCCGAAAGAACAGTGATATTGAACAGGTGAGTCATCTCTTTCTAAGACAGGTTAGTTTAGGGTTTGTGTTATCTGTCTTAAGTTTAGGGGTATTAAAGATTCTTGCCCTTTTTGTAATAGTCTATTGAATTAGATGCCAAGAAGAGCCATTTTTGAATTAGAGCAAAGAGCTCTTGAATCCCTGCCAGGTGCTGCTGGCACTGTAGGCCCATCATTTATTAATGAGAAGAAGGAAGCATCTTATACACTAAATCCAATTAGCACTCTTTGAAATGACAGTGCAAAAATTCCAAACTCAGTTAATTTCCTCAACAGTTGTTTGCTCTTAAGATAGAAACCCTAGATAGAGCAAGGAAGAAATAAATCCAAAATTAGAAAAGTTATAAAAAAAATCTTTGAGAGAAATGTTAGCATCTCCTTAGTTTAGGTACTGAGCACATGTACTAATGCAAAGCAGTCTATGTAAAGATATAAATGGAATATTTTGGAACTGAACCTTACCTCTATCAAAGCATGCTTTGTAAAAAAAAAATAATTCACAAAAAAATGATGAACAATACAGGATGACAACAAAATATGAAAAATTTAATTTTTCCAAATTAGGATTATGGTTGATTTCAACAGTCAACCCTTTTTGCCTGTTACTTTTAGCTTTGATGAAAAACCACACAAAGAGTTTACCCTATTCTGAATTAGAGGATGGTGATTAAAGATAATTCCTTCATGAATCTATGAGAATAAACTAAACACAAAGCTCATGCCCATTGTAGAGCATTTGGTACCCAGTGAATTTAAAAACAGTTAGAATTTTGAAACTATGCACTATTAATGACAGTGCTAACTTAAGGCTCAGCCATCAATGTCTTAAAATCCTTAACAACTTTAGAACACAGGGCTCTACATTTCCATTTTGCTCTGGGCCTTCCAAATAATGTACCCAGCTCTGATTAATGATCTCATATGAGTCCCACTTTCTTTAAGTGGAAACATCTCCAAAGATGGGGATGATTGATTATAACCTAGTTTCATCATGAAAATTTTCCCAAAATTACAAGGCAATTGTGAGAACATTAAGCACCACTTTCCTAGACCTTGTTAGAGAAAACTGTCCTTAACTAAAAGGGAGAATGGACTGATCTGCTTTGTTTTAACTTTCAATTTGCTCTTGAGGTGTCTTGTTTTATGCAACTAATTTGGAAAATAAAAGCTTGTATATGTTATGCTTTAATGTGCTTCTCATAATTGTCATTTGATTTAAATTTTCATTTAAACACTCATTTTTTTACTTCTGATTTATTCATTTTTCTATATTTTTCTCATTTCTTTTGCATGCAAGGCTTTTTGTTTCTTTTATGGACTTCAGTGTAAGCAAACCCATCCAACCAACTCCACTTCTGGAACCACTTTATCTACGGATTTAGAATGTGGCAAATTAATTCGAGAGGAGAAAGGGATTCGGACACAGTCCTCAATTCACACTGTGTAATCATTAAAAAAAAAAAAAGAAGGTGTACCTCAGTAGAAACTGTTTCTGCTAATTAGTGTTGTTGATGATATCTGTGTCTACTAAACATAAACAGCCATAACCCTACCCTTGTTTTAAAGTAGCAAAACTCTCATACTCTGAACATTGGATTCAATGCACTAGAAACACATGTGCATTTGATGCTGAAGCAGAGGTATGTTAGATGTATACAGACTCCAAAATATGTGCATTTACAGCAATTTGCTATACCGCGGAGAGAATGGTTATCTTAATTGTATTTTCATGTATTAAGATTAAGCAACTTTTTCCTCATACAAAAGTAGGTTCAGCCCTTCAGCAGTGCAAAGCATGAAAACAAATTGTTATTTTGTGGCAGTCTTCATCTTTGTGCAACTGTTCTCCTCTTTCTTTCTCCCTGTATCATATGCTCTGTAAAGCCACACTTTCCACCTATCTAAAGCCCCATCTTTTCACAACTCCTTAACAATGTTAATTTTTAATTCAAATTGAGTCTACTATTTGAAATGTATCATTAACACAGAGATTCAAAGATGTGTTAGATTTTAAAGATACAAAAAAGAGACCCAGAAAATGAGAACTAAACTTGAAACCTCAGGTACCACAGAGGAAGAGCATTCGCTGAATTGAACATCACTCAGGAAGACATAACTTATAGTCAAAGATGTTCCCTGAGTAGGAATCTCTCAAGTAACATTTATTTGTAGAAATTGACAGTCTTCTGTAAATTCAGATAGATAGTATGTTCAGTCTTTAAGTAACTATGATTTTTCAAACTGTAGATTATTTGTTGCAACCTCTGAGCAAATTCCTAAGTTAGAAATCATTGCCTAGCCTCTTGCATTTCCACCCATTCGCCTCATTCTTTGCACTGATGAACATCTTTTCACAAGATGTGGTTTCATTCCCACCCTACTCATCCAGGATAGAATGGTTGTTTTTGTAGCAATCTTTCTGAGCCTTGCTGCTTTCACACTTATTTCTCTGGGTCCTTTGCCATTTTCAATTCCTTCCAAGTATACTGGGGAGAAGGACAAGGAGAAGAAATAGAGGGAAAAAATTCCACTATACATTAGTTACAGATCTCTATAAATTTATTTTCCACCTGCATTCAAATGTTGTAAGTAATTTTCACTCTGACTGAGCTTGGTGACATAGAAAGCCAACAACATACTTAATTTGTTGTGACAAAAGATGCCTGCTGTCCCTCTGAGCTTGTTTCCTCTTCACAATGAATAGAGGATTTGAAGATGCTTTTCATCTTCCCTCAATACAAGGTCCATCTGTCTTTGTTCTCCTTAATGGGGTTACCTTTTGACATGTGAAGTGATCCCCCAAAATATATTTCTCAGAAGTAGACATAGGCCATCTGTGCAATCATGTACCTTTTTGCCTTCTCTTTGCTTAACTTTGAATGGGTTCCAATTTTTGAATCGCAAGTCTCTTCAATCAACTCTATATTTCTCCAGTAAAGCATGTTCAGGAAAGTTGACTCTTGCCCTGATTGTTTCTCAGTCTTTGTTTCTTCTTTAAATAAATACACTTTTAAGAAAATATCTAGAAATTACACTGAGATTTATTAGCATTTATTTAGATAAAAGCAACGTACTGTTTGCCCTAAGTCAGAGTTCACATCCTCATAATCAAATAAAAGTCAGATATTGGGATAAACATCATATAATTCATAATTCTTTTATTCTATATATAGAAACCACAGATTACACAAATTTATTTTCCCAAGCACTATATATAATAAACCAAAAATGCTACTCAAAAAGTTCCAGGGTAATAGATGAGGTGGGTATAGGTGATCAGAATTAGTGGTAACAAAACTTGCCTTTCTATAGAGAGTATCATTTAAAAGTATGACTTAGAGGTTTGTATAAAATTAACATTTATGTACTACTTTACACTGTAAATAGCTTCCCAGGTGGCACTAGTGGTAAAGAACCCATCTGCCAATGCAGGAGACATAAGAGACACAGGGATCTAACCTGATCCCTGGGTCGGAAAGATCCCCTGGAAGAAGACTTAGCAACCCCTTCCAGTATTCTTTCCTGGAGAAGTCCATAACTAATTCTGCTAGTTATATATTATTTTATGGTTTCAAAATGTTTTAACATACAGTAGTGTTACATTTAATCCTTTCCACAATTTTATTTCAGCTTTACTAACAGTTGACTCTGAAGTAGAGAAGAGACTCCTAGAACAGTCTCTTAGGAGAGAATTTTCTAAGTCAGCCAAACTTAAGTTCAGGTTCTAGTGGAGCTACTTACTGAATGTCTGTAGACAAGTAACTGAATTTCTCAGAGCCTTGACTTCTTCTATGTAGTAGGGGGCTACAGTTTCTAGATCATATGGTTGTGTTAAAGGAGTGTTTGTGAAAATGACTTTCATTGGCCAAATCTCAAATTAGATTTTCATGGTTGAATAGCCAGTGGAGCACCAGGGAAAAGGTCCCTTAACTACATAACATTTCAGTATGTTTAATATGTTAGGATGCATTGAGAATTTGCAACAAGTAAGAAAAGTATCCAGCACTGGCCAAACCTGGTAGATCACAGAATCTATGTACTAGTGACCTAAAGCATACTCTTATGTCTATAATAGGCACTCAGGTTGTTGCTGTTTGTCCATTCTAGAGGTCAGATCATTAATTCCAAGCAAGATATATTTGGTATTAAATATTTAATGAACTCTCTCTAGAGAGAAGAAGAAACTGTGTACATCTTTGAGGTAGAAATACCATTATATTCAAATGACGATCTTCCTGTTTAGCTATAAGTGGTAGGCCTACTCAAGATACTCAGGTAGGTAAGTATCCTGCTCCGTCTCATACCTTGTTCCTCCCTTGAGAAACTGCCCTTCATTTTAGACCCTGGTTTCTTACATTCTCCTCTTTCTCCTTTAATATATGCTCTCAGACAACCAATTCTTGCCATCAAGTAAATAACCACTAAGACCACAATGACCCCAGGAGGAGTCATTGCATTTTAAGTGAATTTAGGAAAAAAAAGAGAGAGAGAGAGAGAGATTGAACATACAAGAACATTTTCAAACTCTATATTTCATGTCACTGGTTTTCAGACTTCCGTGTACATCAGAATCACCTGAGGAAATTATTTAAGATACAGAGTATAGTTTGCAACTCCAGAGATTCCTTCACAGTGAATATAGCCCAGGAATTGGAATTTTTAACTAAATCTGAGAATGAATGCTTAAAAGTAGTTGTGCACATTAGTTTACATAAAAGTAGCTCAAATATAGCAGGTTTTTTTCTAAAATTAGACCATGTACATGACTTTTCATTGAAATCATCTTCAAAACAAGGATAGTTTTTTTAAAGTAATTTTTCTCATATGAGTTTTATCCCAACAATCCAAAATACAGTTGTTTTACTTAAAGGTAGTTGGTAAGCATGAGTTTTTATTAAAATTAATTTGAATATAGCAGTGTGACTTCAAATTAGACAGGAAATTGTGAGTTTTTACTAACACTGGCAGATTATCTGTGGATTATATTATGAGAAGGGCTTCTCAGGTGGCGCTAGTGGTAAAGAATCCACCTGTCAATGCAGGAGACACAAGGTGGGAAGATCCCTTGGAGTAGGAAATGGCAACCCTCTCTAGTTTTCTTGTCTGGAAAATCCCACAGACAGAGGAGCTTGATGGACTACAGTCCATGGGTCACAAAAGAGTCAGACATGACTGAACAACTGAACACAAACATGATACCCTGAGAAATATTGTTTAAAGTTAGGAAGAAAGCAGGTGGGTGTGAGAAGATTGAAAAGCAGCTATGGCGCATGTAACGTTGTCTAATTTATTTCTTAACAAGCTTGTATAGCCTCATGCAATAAGGCAAAAAAAATAAAGCTTGTTTTGTTTCAGACTAAAATTATGAATTGAATTATTTTAAAGTTTTTCCAGAAAAATTGGAACTACCCAAGGAATAGAGACTGTGCCTTTAGGAAAATCAGCTAGATTGTATGACTGTAAACCTATCCAAGGAAAATTATTTCCAAATACCTCAGTGCATTTGCCTCACATTATGTTATTTTCTATATGAGCCATCTGTGGCAAAGCAGCAAAATAATGAATCCCAATTAGTTTCCAAATCCATGACCCTTATGCTCTAAGGTCTATCTCCTAGTAAG
Source organism: Antilocapra americana (assembly GCA_007570785.1). NCBI lineage: Eukaryota > Metazoa > Chordata > Mammalia > Artiodactyla > Antilocapridae > Antilocapra > Antilocapra americana. Next base: position 21,942,083 of record ML664170.1, on the reverse strand, counting down.
CAATTTAAAAGCAGTCTGAACAGCCTTGAAAAGCAAAAGGGAAACAAAGCACTCTTACTTCTTGTACTGTTTTCTGCACATCTAACTGTGCCAAATGGCATTATTAATTAACTCTTATAGATAATGAAAAATTTCTGCTCGATGCTGCAGTTTTAACTTGCCTTTAGGAACCATCTCATTATGCTTCTCACAGTTATAGAATTTTATGTCCAGATGCACAGGCATATTAAAATCATTTTTGCTTTCTAAATCCTTTCCACAGAGACTGGTATGGAAAGTGGGATTCTCCCTTAAATTTTCAAAGAAATTCTATTTGTAAAGAGAAGGGTGTTCTTTTGATAGAAAACCGATACAAATGTGTTATGTGGTTTCCACACCCTGCAGAAGCTAAGCTTCATTGTTGTCAGCCCAAACATGGCTAATTGGCCATACTGCACTGCAATACATTTTCACATCACAATGTATACATTCAGATACACACAAAAACAATGAGTGATGTAAACCTGAGTGATGTAATGAAGCCACTATAGTTCTCCTTAGTGATTATAATTCTAAATTTAGCTTAGCCAGAAGTTTCTTTGTGTTTTTTTTTTCAACTGGAGTGTTCAGACTTCAAATCCTCAGATTTTTCAACTTCAAATGTTTTCCTGATCACTTAGTCTTTACCAACCATAAGAGCTAAAAGAACTACTGTCTATAGATAACCTAACACAATTGGTATTTTTGTTTTCTCACTGAAACTTGGTACATTATCAGATGCTTCCAAGTGTCCTTGACTTTATTTCTTCTATAGTCTGATTAACTTACTTAGCAAGCAATTTGGAGAAGTCTCTCTAATCAGGTTATTTATGTTAATTGTGCAAAGAGGCTTTTCTTTGCCTGGAAACCCAAACATTCATTAATTTACAGAGAGGCCAAGAAGCAATTAGCATCCATTTAGAAATAACTTTTCCAGTGTACAGGTTGACGCCACCATGTAAATCAAACCCTGAAAGACATCTGTGGCCCAATGGAAAGGTGACTTGGGAACCACAAGGCAAAAATTCAGGTCCCTGTACTGCTGCTGAATGGCTGTGTCTCTAGGCAAGGCATTGTATAATACTTCCCTCCTCCTCAACTTGGTCATCTGTGGAATGAGAGGGTTGCAGTGAAAACTCTCTTCCAACCATGATATATTTTAAATTCTTGTGAAAAGTGGGAAGAAAATTGAAGTTAGAAGCAGAGGAGAAAAAAGCCTGGAGAATATATATGTGTGTGTGTATACATATATATGTCTGTATACATGTATGCATATACATATGTATGTGTGTATACATATATGTATGTATCCATATGTGCATACATGAATGTGTACTCAGTCGTGTTCAACTCTTTGCGACCCCATGGACTGTAACCAGCCAAGTTCCTCTGTCCATGGGATTTCCCAGTTAAGAACACTGGAGTGAGTTGCCATTTCCTCCTCCAGGGGATCTTCCCAACTCAGGGACTGAATCTACCTCTCCTCCAGTTCCTACACTGGATTCTTTATGATTTGCACCATCTGGGAAGCCCTGAATATATATATGCACATATGTATACATGTTAACATATTTATATATAAATATATATTATATCAGTTCAGTCACTCTGTTGTATCCGACTCTGCAACTCCATGGACTGTAGCATGTCAGACTTCCCTGTCCATCACCAACTCCCAGAGCTCAAACTCATGTCCATCAAGTCAGTGATGCCATTTAACCATCTCATCCTCTATCATCCCCTTCTCTTCCTGTCTTCAACCTTTCCCAGCATTGGGGTCTTTTCTAAAGAGTCAGTTCTTTGCATCAGGTGGCCAAAGTATTGGAGCTTTAGCCTCAGCATCAGTCCTTCCAAGGAATATTCAGGATTGATTTTTCAGAACTGACTGACTTGATATTATATATATCTATATCTATATATATCCATATATATATATAGATAGATACATAGATAGATAGATAGATATGTTAGTGATTAGTGATTGGTTAAGTCACTCAGTCGTGTCAGACTCTTTGTGACCCAGTGGACTGTAGCCCACCAGGCTCCTCCATCCATGGGATTCTCTAGGCAAGAATACTGGAGTGGGTTGCCATTTCCTTCTCCTATATATATATATATATATTTGTAAAGATTGTGTAGTTATGTTGAACATGTTAAATTCTTGTCATAAACAGAATTACTTTGCCTTTTCAATCCTTGAGGTAGAGTGCTTGGTTCTGGATATAGAAAAAAATAGCTATCATGGCATCATAGAGTGAGAGGGTTCTCATCAAATAAATCTTAAATGAATCATTAAAAATACAGCAAAGATTATAGAAGTAGAATCATTTTATTTTGGAGAGCCTATAGACCAGGCATAAAAAAGGGAAAAAAAGAAAATGAAAGAAATGTACCTAGGGAGCTATTTAAAGTTATGGAACTGATTAAAGCCTCAATCCAAATTCTAGAAAGAAGTTTGGGGGGCTGTAGTACCCAGGAAAGTCTCTAATCTTTAAGTGAAACTTAAGTAATTCTGCTAAAAAGACACAAAGGGAAACAAAGGAAAGGATGATGTGCTTCTTTTTGCACTGATTTCATCCCTACCTTCCTTCACCATCAGCATCAAAGTTTTTATATGCATTGCTTTCAAGCTACAGATGACTCAAACTCTCACGTTTTTAATTTTACATGGATTTTACAAACTTGGAGAACAGACAAAAATCTTAAAACTATGGCTTCTGATCTCAAGATCTAGATGTTTTGTTGAATAAATTAGTTATTTGAATTAAAAAAGTCTAGCTCTTAATTAGCAAAAACTAAAACCCAGAGGGTCAAGGTTGAGGTCCATGGGGCCGCAAAGAGCAAGACACAGCTGAGCAACTGAACAATGTTAAGGTTGAGTAAATATGCATCATACATAATTTTCTACCTCTTTTTCCAATCCCTGACCAGTTCTTAGCCACTAGAAAAGACAAAACTGGAGAGAAATCACTAAGTTTAAATGCTATTTAAATCCCTGAGAGGCGATCTCATGACCATCCCTGAGTCAAGCCCCAGTTTGGAGGGACATAAAAGTAGAAAAATCAGAAAATCTCAGGGGAATCCCAAACAGAAAGTGACATTTTTGGGTTCATAGTATATAACCCAGGAGGTGGCCAGACTGGTAGAGAAATCATACACCCAAAAGTCTCTTAAATGGTAAAATATCAATGTCTAGGCAGTAAGCCTAAAAGCACATTCAGAGTCCTGCTTAACCTCAGAGCATGCCAGGGCAAGCATCCAAAAATCCATGGCCCTTCCCAGCCAGGAGCCTTGTGCAAGGCCTGAGAGAACCAGTAGATCAGGAGACTTGAGGTTGGAGTGAAAACAATTTAATACGTAGTCCTGATATGGAGACCACAGTGGGACCACAGGGGATCTCAGAGGATGCAGCAGAGGTGGAGAGCAGCAACCATGGTCTGGCAGGATGTCACACCCCTGCGGAAGCCAAAAGGACAGAAGTGGCCATGGACCAGCCATTCCCACTATCACAAATACCTAGGCCCTCGATCAAACTCTCCTAAGCCCAGACACCCCGGGAAGGAAAAGGAGAGTGGAAGTGGAAAGAGGCCTGTATTAACCGAACCATTAACCAAACAAAAACTTAGTTTTAAACCAAAAGTGAGTTAACCTTGAGTTGACAAGATCCACTGGCAGATGGGGACCTCGAGGCTAGAATGAGTTGCTATTTTTTTTAAATGGCATCACACAACTTTTTGTGCACACCCTAGTTTGTAGCTTAAGAAAAATGTGTACTCAATCCATGTGGGTGTATGTTAGTACCCCAGAGACACGCTGTGCCGTGCCCACAGGTCCTACGGGTATCCGAAAGCCATCATCAGAGTCCATTTACCTCCAAGGCAGGGTCATTCTCTGCATGAAAAGAGGCATGCAAAGAATATATTGAAAGTTTATTTTTATTATCCTAACACAGCCTCTGAGTTTCCAGAAGGACCAAGCCCTCTTCTCTGTGAAGTGAGAGGATGCCAGTATCCATGGTATTAACTCAGGCTGTCAGACAGAGCCTGGGCACATTCATATGAGACTGGTATCCAAAAGAAGTGGGCAGCTGCATAGCTTATCAGAGGGGCTGGTGCAGGCTTAAGAGGTGTTAAGTGTTAAGTGTTAGTTGCTCAGTCGTGCCCAACTCTTTGCAACCCCATGGACTGCAGCCCACCAGGTTCCTCTGTCCATGAGATTTTCCAGGCAAGGATACTGGAGTAGGTTACCATTTCCTTCTCCAGGGGATCTTCCCAATCCAGGGATCGAACCCCGGTCTCCTGCACTGCAGGCAGATTCTTTACCGACTGAGCTACAAGCGAAGCCCAAAGAAATGTAAGGAAGCCAAAGATAAGCTAGAGGGTCAGAGATGAAAGTCACACTGACCTTTGACAATGATGCCAGAGAGGAAAAGGCACTGTTGGACACTTTGGGTTGGCAGCGAAACATATATTTTTGCCACTTCTAGGCAAACAGAGTTGCTCGCCTCTGGCTGGCCACATGAGCCCCCCTGAAGCCTGCCCTCACTACAGAAACAACTCTGTTCTTTGGCCAATGGGCTTGATGGGTCAAGTCCATCTGCCAATTCTGTGCTTTTTCTGGGGCAGCTGCTGTTGAGAACAGTCAGAGGCCATGGGAGACTTGGAAGACAGTCTCCAGCTGGCCCCCTGGTAGCCCAGTGACATTGCTCCACTCAAGTGACAGCTTCATCTGAGAGTCCAGGCCAGAGAGTGGGCACAATTCCCCTGTGTTCTGAATCCCACCCCCCACCTAACAGGATGTTTGCCTTTTCTCCCACCCCTTGGGAGTTTTATCCCAGCCGTGACAAATAAGGGGCACCTCCTCAGGTATCCCTTGGGGTTTAGGCTCTCCCAAACCTGGTTGGACGTTTCTACTTGAAAGCAGATACCGAATAGTCCAATCTTCCCCACTTGACCCAGTCATGTAGGCTGGATTTCGGAGACTCTAAACATTTACAACTCCAGGCACCTTCTTTTTTCTTCTTTCAAACACCATAATTAATAGCTTCAAAGACAGCAATGGCTTCTATAGATCCATACAAGTTTATTTAAGGACTCAAAGCTGCAAACTTGGCATTTTTTCCCCTAGGTCAACCCTACCCTGAGGGCAATGCATATGAAAGCTCTTGCTTTAGAAGTAGAATAAAAGAGATTGAGATATAGAAGAATTGGGAAAAGCACATAGATCAGTATCAATATATTCTGCCTCGGTGCTAACTTCCTATTTCAAAACTTTCTATGAAATCATTACTAATGTTAGAGGGAAATAAACTTCTGTATATCCTGAGACAGGGGTCCCCAGTCCCTGGGCCACACAACAGGATGTGAGTTGGGGGCAAGAAGTGAAGCTTCATCTGTCTCCCGTATTGCTGGCAGATTATTTACCAGCTGAGCCGCAAGGGGAGCCCATCTGTATTTACAGCCCCTCTCTACCTTTTGCATCGCCACCTGAGTTCCACCTCCTGTCAGATCAGCAGTAGTATTAGATTCTCATAGGAGCATGAACCCTACTGTGAACTATGCTTGTGGGGGCTCTAGGTTGTGTACCCTAGAATCAACCTCTCCCAATTTTTCTTGGAAAAAAATGTCTTCCATGAAACCAGTCTCTGGTGCAAAAATGGCTGGGAATGGCTGCCCTAAGAGCTTGGAGATTGTGGAAAGTCACACCAAGTAAAAAGAGAGAGAGAAGAAATGAGATCCCACACTATACTTACATTTAATTTAATGGAAGGGAAAAAAAACTCTAAATAAAATCCTTAAATAAAAATGAACCCAAGAAGGACGATCCATGTGTATTTGGTGCCATCAAGTAACCCTGCATCCCCCGTAGATGTATATAGTTTAGTTTAAAGACCTTGGATAAGAAACAAGGAATTCCGGGGCATGCCTTCATGTAAGAAATTAGAAGCTTAAATCTAGAATCTGAGAGAGCTAAAATGTCAGCAACAAGCCTCAGGCCTGGGGACAAAAATGAAATACAGAAGAAAGAGGGTAAAAGGACATAAAGATGGTGAAAACATCGCATTAAAAGGAGTAAGGAAACATGAGCTATTGGTATCTATGTGCTACAACCAAAGCAAGAGAAGACAGGCCGCTAGAGGCTGCCATCTACGAAGAGCCAGTTTAAAGCATAAAAAATGCAGTGAAACAGTCTGTGAAAACAGTAGCTGCTGAGTTGCAGGTGAGGATAAGGTGGGGACCACACTCTGACATTTTCATTCAATGCTGAAATTTCCTCCACTCTCGATTTTTGGTACAAACTGAGAAGAGAACCAACTTCCTCAGGATCTCCAGGGCACAATTCATCATAACCACTATTATGGAACCTAGCGTGGGGACTTTCAACCTTACAGATCCATTTTAAAACAAAAAAACTCCAAGGATGGTCACATAAAAGATGACCCAGGACTTCTGAACAAACTCAGAAAATTGATAAAACCAGAGTAAATGATGCTGAAATTTTGAGTTCTAGGACATGGAAACGGCACAGAAAGATGGTGTGTGCATATTTCCTCTAAGATGCTCCTTCCTGTAGTTAGTGTGGAATAACTGAATCCTGAGCTCTGTTCTCAGATCACCAATTATCCTGAGAAGTAAAACACTTGTGCAGATAGGCAGCCAGACTTTCCAAAACCTTAAGAGAACAAGCACATGAGCAGGGGTCTTCTGTCATGTTCCTTGAAAAACTTCCGGACTCTAGGCCCAGAACATATTGAACATACTAGGTTTACATCCACACGAGACCTGAGAGTTCAATAGTATTAAAGGATGTGAATGCTTAGTCCTTCTTTATAAAAAAAATATTACTGAGACACTGCCTCTGCTGACTGAGAAAATAGTAACAATAATAGTAATAATCACATTACTTCTCAGCAAAGAATTACCTACTATATCCACTGATAGTCTATATTTTTCTAAGAATAGTTTTACAGCAAGACTTCAAGCTTGCCTTTAAGTTAAAGCCTATATATAAAATTAAAAATTTTTGCAGCAGTAAAATGATTTTAAGATTACCTATATCATTCTCTTCTTCTAAGCATAAGCTGAAAATTTATTACACAATTTTACAGATCACTTCAAGTGTCTTTGAATAAGGAGTCTAATAAATTAAAGGGAGAAAACTATACAAAATGTAAAACCTGTGTTATATTCTTGGGTGGACCAGACCTTCTAAAAAATAATGTGTCAGAAAAACCCTTGAAGTTATGTATTCAAAGTAGTTCTCCTAAACAGTACTAAAGAATGAAAGCACTGAATGCATAAAAGTGGAATATACAATGAGAAATCAACCTGATATTCACATCCTGATGCCAAGTTTGCAACCAATATGAAAGCCTGTCCCAGATGGTTTAGGCTGGGTTCTTTCAATATTGTAAACGAAAACCAAATCCAAGCACACAACTTTTCCTATGATGTAAAAAACATTCTCCACCTAAGATTTTTTTTTTCCTGAAGCATTTTATTTTAGTTACAAAAGAACTTAATTAGCTCCTCCCAACCCTTCCAGGGCAATATTTGCAATAATAGGATAAAGATGTCAGGAGAGAATAATTTATGTTCAGATTCACACTGAAGTGAAGTGAAAGTCGTTCAGTCATCTACGGCTCTTTGCAACCCCATGGACTATTCAGTCCATGGAATTCTCCAGGCCAGAATACTGGAGTGAGTAGCCTTCCCCTCCTCCGGCAGATCTTCCAGACCCAGGGATGGAACCAGGGTCTCCTGCACTGCAAGTGGATTCTTTGCCAACTGAGCTATCAGGGAAACTCTACCAAGAAATCAATTATTGGGGTTAATCCAAAGAAGGTGCCATGTAGTCAGCAATTATAAGAAGATACAAGCTGGAAAAGGAGGTAAAACAAGGCAGGAGAAGGGAAGGAAAGGGGAGTTGATGAGGAACACACCATACACACCGAAGAAGTGGACAAGAGGAATGACTTTCTGCAGAATAAAGCAGTAGTTTCCGTTTTTAAAACTTGGGATGTAGTTGCCTTATAATGTTTTATTGATTTCTGCTGTACAACAATGTAAATTGACTATATGTATACATATATCCTCTCCCTCTTAAGCCTCTCTCCTATTCCACCCTGACCCATTCTACCTCTCTAGGTCTAGCTCAGAGCACAGCAGTTTCCCACTAGTATCTATTTTATGAATATATGCCAATTCTACTCTCCCAATTTGCCCCACCATCCCCATCACCCTCTTTGTCCACAACTCTGTTCTCGGCATCTCTATTCCTGCCCTGCAAATATGCTCATCTCTATCTTTTGGTCCCTCTTCTTTTACAGGTATGAAGCTATAGTGCTAGTTGAAGTTTCAGTGGCAGTCTCTAATAGACTGACTTCTATTTCTCAGTTTCCTTTCTTCTACAAGAGAATTCACACACTCACACAACCACTTTATCTTTGGATAGAGTCAGGAACAGCATGATAACAGTACTGTCATTTATTACTATACAAATTCATTTATCAGTGAATTTTCCCATCAAACATATCATCATAGTGATTCATTGTAAATGGGGGCCATAAGCGCAAAGACAATTACATGTTTAAATGGCGAGAAGTGCAGTTAGTTTCCATTTCCTTCTTATAGATGAGCACCTATCATGAACAAGATACAAGCTGTCATAAAAACCTGTTACTACATAAACACCAAAGCATGTTATGGGCTGGGTAAAGCAAGTAATAATAGGCATTAAAAATTCTATGCTTTAAACATGCACAGAACCTACTTAAACTAAAACACCATTTATAAAATATTCAAAGGAATTAGTGCAAAGAAGGGCATGCAAAGGCTAAAACTGAAGAAATATCAACTTTCTTTACTGTTTCTTGCTTCGCACACACAAAAAAATATGATAGATGATATTTGTTCCTCACCATCTCTCAGAGTTTTCCCAAGTTCATGTCCATTGAACTGGTAATGCCATCCAACCATCCCATCCTCTGTCATCCCTTTCTCCTCCTGCCTGCAGTCTTACTCAGCATCAGAGTCTTTTCTAGTGATTTGGCTCTTGGCATCAGGTGGCCAAATTATTGGAGCTTCAGCTTCAGCCTCAGTCCTTCCAATGAATATTCAGGGTTGATTTCCTTTGGGAGGGACTGGTTTGATCACCTTGCTGTCCAAGGGACTCTACATACACACATACATAGATCAGTAAGTGCTATAGACTTTAAATATTTTCAGTGATGTGTAACATTTTATTTTAAAGATGGAGAGTAATTACTATGAGCCAGGTATTATGCTTAAGTGTTTAACATATATCAGGTTAATGATTCTCACATTAGCTCTATGAAAAGGATTCCTCAGGGGAATATTTTTCTTATTTGCTAAAAGTTAAGAAATAAATTCATCATATTTGCCAAAAAAATAGAGGATTCTACTATTATTTTCAGTTTACAGATAAGAAAACTGAGTCAAAGAAAATAAACACCCCTCCAGTAAGCTTAACCTTCAACTCCAGTGTTCTGACACCAGGGACAAACTCAATTATAATGCATGGTCATCTATGTAGATCCATTAAAAATATGAATTCCATCCACCAGACAAAAATAGGACAACATAGGATCCAAGCTAACCGGGGTGGTTTCCAGTCTGCAAAGCACTGAAGAATGCTGATATAGTATCCTACTTCTAGTTTCCTGTCTCTAGAGCAAGGCAGCTAGTGGGTATCTTTATGCTTGATATTCTATAACAAAAGAGCTTAGAAATTTACACCTTCATGCCTTACATGTAGTGGTGTGTGTGTGTGTGTGTGTGTGTGTGTGTGGTTGTATGAACATAAAGGGGTTCATAAAACCAAGTCTGGAAGTAAAAGCTTTGGAAAGCTACTATAATTTGGATCCTAGTTCAGAAGCTCAGTCTTTATGTTACATGTATTTTCAGTTCTAAGATTACAATAGGCAAATTGACTCATGAAGACAAGCCTCTCTCAAGCTACTCTGAGCTGAAAGATGACCTTCACACTTTCATTTCCTGTGGCTATGAGAGTGTGTGGTTTATTCAAGTTCATGGCTGGGAGAGGCCTTAAAGGTCATCCTGTTTTGTGACTATAGCAAAAACTTGGAAGCAGAAAGGTCAGCCCCAATATCTTGCCATTTTCCTTTTGACAGTTGGAGACAGAGTAAGAATCAAAAAGAAATCAGAGTTTGTGAACAAAGAGAAACCAGACAACTGATAAAATGATATTCGTATGCCTTCTCACATAGGCAGCAAGAAATAAATACCTAGGGTTAGTCAAAAAATGAAGAAGACATTTGCTGCATTTTCAAGCAATAAAAAATTTGGAAGAGGATTTTGTTTTGTTTTTAAAGAAAAATTTGATTGTTACATATTATCAAGATAAAATCTGTGATTGTCCCTTTACCCAAAATAAGAAAGGAAAGACTTAAGAGTCCCTTTCTGGTTGTATCTCTTACATGAACCATGTCTATTAACAGAAACCCAATTTGGTGGTTTTCTGTGCAAAACAAAGTGATTTGTCTAAAATCAAACATCTGAGGGACTTCCCTAATGGCCCAGTGGTTAAGACACCAGGCTTCCACTGCACCGGGCACAGATTCAACACATGGTTCGGGAATTAAGGTACCACATGCCACATGACATGGCCAAAAAAAAAGAGTAGAGGAAAAAAATCAAGCATCAAAGAATTCAAATGAAAAAAAAGATTATAGTTCTTAACATATTTTATAAGGAGAGAATCCACAGAATGCTCTTTATAATGATTTAATTACAAGAATTAAGCTTCATGGTGTGGGAGATTTCAAGTGAGAGCTGTTAATTTGGGGAAGTCAAATGAGCTGAGTTCAAATACTAGCTCTTTAACTTTTGAATCATATTTCTTGGGCAAGTTATCTAATACCTCTAATAGTAAGTTTCCACATCCATATAATGGGCATAATAACTCCTTTCTAAAGCTGTTGTGTGGCTCATGTGTCACAGCGTATGTAAACTCCTTGGCTATCCTTCCTTCTCTCTCTCTCTCGCTCCTCCCTCTATCTTAATGAACTTTTTGAAACCAGAGAAGTCCGGCCCAAAAACACTTTCTTCCATTCAAATAAATTTCTGAACAAAGCTTGCAAAACCCCAATACAACACTATCTAACATAGTGGCACTATAAAATATTCATTCCATCTTAGTAGCAACAGATAAATTCCACATCACATAATGGTACAAAAACTATATCTCATTTGTGACACATCTGCCATTGCATTTTTTAAAGTATAATTCGTGGGAAACATTTCTGAATTTTTCTTTGTGTGGTCTGACACCCTCTCAATTCACTGAAGCCGCAACTTACCATTTGAAAGAAAATTAGCATGCGTGACCTGAATTTTCTTTCCTTTTTTTTAAATACCATTGAAAAGTGGAAATGAAATTCAAATTCTATAAACACTTAGGTGTAAAAAAAACATAAAGTGATATGCAAGCAGCTAGTGTATTAGAGGTGTGAGTCTGGTAAGCCAATAACTTACACCTAGGATCTAAATTTGTTAAGTCTGATTCTCAAATCAAGTAGAAGTAAAAATGCTGCTTGTTTCAAATGCATCAGCTTTTTTATGGAACAAAGTAGGGTGTAAATTTTCAGAAGAGCATGTTGCCCTTTGATGCTGAAGGACCACAGAAGACATGTTGTACTTTGCACACAGGAGACACCACCCATCCGGCGCTCACATCCTCTAGAAATCAGCTGGTGGCATATGATCATTTGGCTTTCAACTCTGTCCATTTTGTGAGTTAATGGTAAAGGAATAGTGCTTTCACTTCCATAAACTTTACCAAAGGCTTTGGGTTTTTAGAGAATGTTTTAGGGGCAATCTCTTCAAAAACAACACTACTTTGTAGAAATCACTATACAAGCAGAAATTTGTCACTCAAAGATCTTCTCTTGGCTGGAAGAAATGACGGCAAATTATGTCTTATTACGCTATTTATATATTGTGCATGTGAACAGATATAGCATAATTATAATAGATACATCTATGCACATATATGCCATCTGCATATGCATAACTTTTTATAATCATAATTCCATTTTCTTTTCATATTATGCCATCGTCTTTGCTGTGCAGTTCAGTACCATGTTATTTTCATTTCAACCACAGCTGCATATTGCTGCTGCCAGATCTCTGTTCATTTTATTTATTTATTTTTTATTTTTTTATTTTGGAGAAAATATACAATTTTAAATTGTTTTTTTTTCTTTTTTTTTTTATCAGAAAGGAAAGTCATCAAGAATTAGATTTTATTTTAGGAACAAAGTAAGGTTTCATGGGAGAAAAAAACAAAGCCTTGGTGTAGAGAAGGTTTGTTCATTTTCTATAGCATTACTGAAGTGTCCGTATGCCTTGATAATCCTATCAATGTTTGGATCATCTCACTGGGGGAAATGACTTAATTTAACTCTATTTTGGTGTCTCTGCAAAGGTAAGTTTTCTATTTTGAGAGCCTACCTGGGTAGTTTTCTGCTTACTTCATTTGTGAATGAAATCCCAAAGTTTGGCCAGCTGACTTGCTTAATCTGTTTCCCCCAGTAGTTAAGGTGGGTGGCCAGTGGGTGGAGGAGGAGGTGTGGGAACTGGCTGGGGATTCACCCTGTAGCAGAGTTACCTTCAACCAATATCTCATAATCCTAAAAGCCTAGACAGGAAACAGAGCAATGAAGGCTGGAGACCAGTGGATCGAACTGATGCTCTATTATTTCATGTTCTCTAGTGTCTCTCTTTCAATGCCATCATGGAAGAACTGGGAATCTCACTCAAAAATCAGAAAAAGTTAAAAAAAAAGTCAAGAACTAAGGGGAAATCATCCTTCACAAGTATCCTTACTTGTCATCAAAGACGAACTCAGAGAAAAGAGACGATGGCATGAGCTGAGAACACACCTGGAGTAAGCTTTCAGGAAGAAAAACATGCTTACTGCAGGTTTTTGGAGAAAGGATTTCTAACAATGGTGCAATGTTTTCCATACATCTATATGCATAACTCGGATTATGGATACAGATGCAAGAAATACAAAGTTTAAAAAGCTCAGAAAAACTGAGATTACTTGGGAAGTGGCACGGATTCTTTTGAACTGAATTTGTATGCTCACTTATTTTACCCTTTCTCTTTCATCCCAATAAATTGCTGTGTGTGCTTTCTAAGTAATAATAAAACAACAGGGTTTTTTTTTTTTTCCAGAATGAGTTCGAGTGTTGGTTTGTTTCCCATCACTTGCTCTGATTCACAGTGTTTGTTTTCCAAGTGTTATCAGCTGTCAAGTTTGCTATTTTGATGAATCTTGTTATCTGCTCAGCCTGACAAAGCCATTTCTGGCTGTGTTAAAAAAAAAATCTTTTTAGTTTGTACCAAGTACCTTGTTTTTCTAGTAGAGTGAAACCATTCATCTTTGTGTTTTAAAATCTAATTTTATAAGTAGTTTGAATGGCACTTGGATCAGTGACTATAACATATAAGGATGCTAAAAAGGAAAAATTCATTTAAAAAAATAAAAATATCCACCACATTTAAGGCAACCTTCTAGGTTCTGGTGAGGAAAACAGATACGGTCCCTTCCCTCACACAGTTTATAGTAAAATGACAAAGAACAGCATTCTGATACCCAAAGCTGGATTGCAGTTCCTCAATAGAGGTCAGAAGCTGCTGGAACACACGGGAGTATTTAATCTGGGATGGGACAAGGAGGTCCTTCTTGAGGAAAGCACAATAAGTCCTCTACATATGAATGTGTTCCCTTCCTAGAGTCTATTTGTTAGTCCAATTTTGTTCATAAGGTCAACAAAGGAAGCCTAGGAACCTGGCTAACACAATCAGCTATATAGTACTGTACTGTAATAGGTTTATAACACCTTTCACACAAATAATACATAAAAAGACAAGCACAAAAAATAAAGAAAACATTTCAATCTTACAGTGCAGTGCCTTGTAAAGTACAGGAGTACAGTACAACGACTGGCATACAAGGGCTGGCATCAGTGAACAGGCAAGAAGAGTTACTGACTGGAGAAAGGAGAGGAGGTGGGAGATAGTAGAGCTGAAGGGTCATTAGAAATGTACAATTTCACTCACACCTGATGTTGATGGGATGCACATTTGCATCTTTGAAAGTCCGCGACTGGAAGGTTCGTATGTAGGACATTTACTGTATAGCTAAATCTGAAAGAGGGCAAATTAATCTGGTCCAGGGAGAAACATCAGATAGAGAAGGCAAGTGTTTCCATTGAAAAAGCAGTCTATACTAAGGCACTGCAATAAGAAAATTGAGGGACAGAATGACAGAGGAAAAGGGAGTCTATTGGCTTAAATGCAAAGAGTGCAATGGGACCCAGAGATAACAGTCACTCTGGCTGAGGTTAGAGAAAGAATTGAAGGAAAGAAGACTAAGAAGAGGAAAACAGAGAGAGGGGATCCCTTGATCAGTAGCCCAGAGGAAGGATACTGTAGCTTGGGCTAGAGAAATGCCAATAGGAAATCAACCCTGACTATTCATTGGAAGGACTAATGAAGCTGAAGCTGAAGCTGAAGCTTCAATACTTTGGCCACCTATTATGAAGAATTGAGATGATTCATTGGAAAAAAATCCTGATGCTGGAGGAGATTGAGGGCAGGGGGAGAAGGGTGCAACAGAGGATGAGATGGTTAGATGGCATCGCTGGCTCAGTAGATATGAATTTGAGATTTGAGCAAACTCCGGGAGATAGTGAAGGACAGGGAGGCCTGGCATGCTGCAGTCCATGGAATCACAAAGAGTCAGGTATGACTTAGTGACTGAACAGCAGCAGGGGAAGGCCAGAGAGACCACTGCATGACAGATAACTTGGAGGCACAATTCGCACACCCAGAGATTCAGAAAGTGGTCTTGAGGGAAGGAAAAGAAAGTTCAAGAAAACATCAGGATTCAGGAGCAAAGGGGTGGGTGTGGAGGAAGGCATGTTTAGCTGGAGAGCTGAGATATCAGGAGACAGCAACAGGAAAGGAGCAAGCACTGGATCAATATTTCATATAATTAAATCCCATTGGTTTCTGTAGGATTATTTTACAACTAAAAGAAACTTTTACTCTAGTCGCTACAGAATTTGAGTACAGACATAGTTCCAGACATGAAGAGGAAACAAAATGACCTTTTAAAATAGCAATAATAGATACTAGACATACATTTTTCTGTACTTGTAATCAACACTCAGATTTGGAATCAATCAGAATTTTATTAACAACAAATAGAACACAATGTAGTTCATGAAAAATGCATTAAGATTCTTATATTTAAGAATTACAAATATGATGAATCCAACTGACTGGCAATGAATTAGAATGATGTGAAAATATTACAGGGGAAATACATAGTTTATTCAATTGACTAAATCTTATACTAAGGGAATTCTAGTTTAATTTTCTAATGTAACAGAACAACATTTTTCTCTCATTTCAGGAAATATTATGGCGCTGTATCTTTTCACATACAGTTACAGTAATTTATGGGCAAAGAAATATATTGACTTCTAACATGTAAAATATATTGTGTGTAAATCTGGCTTACAAATATTTTAAGACTCAAAATCACTTATTGATTACTGAATGTTTATTCAAGGTACATAGTATACTGAACTAGGCAGAATTGCAGAACACATTTTTTCAGTCAACTAGTAAATATAATATACATAATCACCTTCCTTTTCCCCCAATATTTTCATTCTGAAAGCTCATTTGATGTGCACACATAGGCATATGTTTCCATATGTGTCTGTGTGTGTTGGGATGAAGAAAAAAGTAAGCTAGTGAGTTCAGAGGAGAGAAAAAAGAAATTGCAGAATATCTGGAAACTGGTCCAGAAAAAAAATCCCTGAGATTAACTATTAATCTTTGAGATTTTCATCCCTTTCTGTAAAGAGCAGTGACTCATACAGTTATGTAGAAATCAATGGCAAAGTTAATTAAAGACTAGATCCAACATTTTTCCTTCAGCAATTTCTTGATGCTAATAGGAAAAGATGGCTCAGGTGAAATATTCAGGAAGAAAGAGGGAAATAAGTGTTGATTGAAAGATTGTTAACAGTTAAGATTTATTTTCCTTTGAAGTTTCAAATCTAGGTCTTTCTTGCCTTTAGCATGGAGAAAGGGGAAGAGAGGCATCCACTACTTGATGGACCCCATGGGGTTGCTGATACATGAGCTTTCCATTCGTAGCCTAAAAGATGCTAGAGAGAGAGAAATAAGAAGAAAATGGGTTCAAGAAAACTAGATGGAGATAAAATACACGTGACCAACAGTTTTACTCTCTCTCGGCAGTTACTACTTTAATTCAACTCATTCTCTCTTTTTTTTTTTTTTTGCTGTGCCGAGTCTCTATTGCTTTTTTGTGTGGCCTTCTCTAGTTGTGATGAGTGGAGGCTACTCTTTGCTGCACTATGCGGGCCTTTCATTGTGGTGGCTCAAGGTGTATGAGCTTCAGTAGTCGCAGCACAGCAGGTGGAACCTCCCTGGACCAGGGATCAATCCCCTGTCCCCTGCACTGGCAGGTGGATCCCCATCCACTGCGCCACCAGGAAAGTCCCTAATTGAGCTCTTTACTTGATCTCAGTTCAGTTCAGCTCAGTCGTGTCTGACTCTGCGACCTCATGGACTACAGCACATCAGGCCTCCCTGTCCATAAGGCTGAATAATTTCTTAATTAAGAAACTCCTGTGATTTTTTTTTAAAGGGGAATAAAGTTGAGTGTCTATTCTGGGAAAGGTATCCTCAAAAAATATCTCTGCAGTGTGATTTGTAAAGAAATACAAAGTCTGTCAGTTCCAAAATATATAACCCACCAGAGTCTCTCCACCATCAGAGACCCAGTGCATTGAGTAACAAACTGACTCAAGTCACAATCCACTCACTTGAGTCATTTATGAGTTGCATCCTCCAGCTGAGAGCAAGGAGGGGACAGATGTTCACTGAACAAGGATGGATCACAGGAGTGTCAGAAGTGCACAGGGCTAGGCAAGTAAGCCATTCCACCTAAAGTAATAGGGTGCTTAGGAAAGTTGCTTATTGGGGTGCTGGAAAGTTGATCAAAGTCATAGCCAGTTCTCTAGTTTGTCCATGTCTAGTCCTGCATATGAAGGGAAACATTTTTCCAATCACATTTCTTTAAAAAATGATCATAGAGAAGAAAGAAGCAGGACAAAATAGGAATGGAAAGTTCTCCAGAGTGAGACATATATACTACATTTACAAGTAGTAACTCAAAGTCCCATAAGCCTTGGTACTGAAATGACCAAGATTAAGCCATCTTGACATGCTGACATTTATAAATCCAGAAACAGGCTGGTTTGTAGGTAAGTGTCCTCATAGGAAGTCACAGGGGCACCAGAGGGACTTGCTTTTAAGCTTTGCCCACAAGATAGCCAATTAGAGAAATTACTCCAAAATCACTACAGATGGTGACTGCAGCCACAAAATTAAAAGATGTTTGCTCCTTGGAAGAAAAGCTTTGACCAACCTAGACAGCATATTAAAAAACAGAGATGTTACTTTGCTGACAAAGTTCTGTCTAGTCAAAGCTATGGTTTTTCCAGTGATCATGTATGGATGTGAGAGTTGGATTATAAAGAAAGCTGAGCGCTGAAGAATTGATGCTTTTGAGCTGTGGTGTTGGAGAAGACTCTTGAGAGTCCCTTGGACTGCAAGAAGATCAAACCAGTCAATCCTAAAGCAGATCAGTCCTGGGTGTTCATTGGAAGGACTGATGCGGAAGCTTAAACTCCAATACTTTGGCCACCTGATGGGAAGAACTGACTCATTGGAAAAGACTCTGATGCTGGGAAAGACTGAAGGTGGGAGGAGAAGGGGACGACAGAAGGTGACATGGTTGGATGGCATCACTGACTTGATGGACATGAGTTTGAGCAAACTCTGGGAGTTGGTGATAGCGTCTCTATCAGAAGCCTGGCGTGCTGCCACCCATGGGGTCACAAAGAGTCAGACACAACTGAGAGGCTGAACCACTACCACTACTCCATTTTTACACACCTAGTAGGTTAACTGACACTCCAAATGGATTCATGGGCATATGTTTTTTGGTTGGTTGTTTCATTGCATTCATATCCTTCTTCCTTCCTTTCACCCATTTCTTATCTCATTTTCTTCATTAGCAGAATCCCTAGACATCATAGTTTGTTCTGAAAGTTTCTTCATTAAGCCTGAAATTATGAACTCCTATAAGTTGGGTTCCCCTTGCCCTTCACATGAGTATCTCAATTTGGACAATAAGTTATAGGATATTTTGTTTACTGGTCTCAAGCCTTCTCTTCTTGAAAACCACAGAATTTCACTAATAAAGCTGAAACCTCTATTGATGCTAAAAAGCAGTCTTATCCAAAGGTACCAAATGAAGGCAAGGGACGCCTACCCCTTCATCAAAGTAATCAAGGATGAACTGGAAGGAGTTGGACTGACAGTTCAATTTGGGCATTTTGAGAAAAATTGTACAAATGTAGATATATGGAAATATGGATAGAGATAGTTAGACCCTATTGCTATAGTCTGACTTGGGCCATGCTCTCAGTAAACACCAAGATCACGTTATCAAACGCCAATAACTGTACTGGCAGCTATCGGTTACTAGGCATGCGCTGAACTCAGGTGCATGGCGTGTGCTTCACGACATCTGCTCTTGTAAGAGTCATAGCAGCCCTGAGGAAGTATTGTTTACAGAAATCCAGAGAGGTTAAATTGCTTGCACAAAGTCACTTAACCATGAAGCGGCAAGTGGTTCGGCATAATCCTGCTCCATCATTGCAACACAGGGCCCCCTTCCTAACTCTTAAGACTAAGAAGGTGCATGCTAAGTCGCTCAGTCATGTCCAACTCTCTGTGACCCTTTGATCTATTCAATTCTGTGAGAATTGAATAGATCAAATTTCAAAGGTGAAATTTTGTTAAGATACTTGATTTTGAAAGACTGCAATTGTGAATGCTATTGTGTTTTCTGGGATTTGCATTCCAACATACCCACAAAGAATAGATGCTGGCAAGTTCTTCAGTAAGAGACCAAAAAATGTAACAATTTCAGAAAACACATATACACAAGGTAAAGGTTTTCAAGTAACCAACATCAGAAGGAATTTTAAAAGGATTGATAATATCTTCAGTATTTTTATATCTGTCATTAAGCTACTGCCAAACTCTCTCTGAAGAGACAGGATCCTTTTTCTTGTCTTCATGAAGAATTCTGTACCCAGAGCAGAAAATTTAAATGAGACCATTTTTAATAAAGCCATGCCAAGATTTTAAAGTAATTTAGTGGCATTAAGCATAATAAGCCAAATTATAATGATGAAAGAAACATTTTCATTAAAGCTTTGAAAATTGACACTCAGAACTCCAATGCAGGGATGGGACTGAGTCTGCATTGTCTCAAGGGAAGCAAGATAACAAATGACAGCTAGAATTTTAAGCTCATCATAATAAATATATAATTAGTTTTGACCTTTTCACAACATTCCAACAAATACTGATTCATAAGCATGCATGCTGCAAATGAAATTAATTGCCAAGTTATCTTTCACTAACATGTTTAATGATTTCATCATAGATTTCCTGGATAATTTCCTTCGAATTTCCTTCAGAAAATAATGCTATTAGAAGCCACACACCAGGTTAATTTCATTGAACCAGAACCAACAAACATCTGCAACTTGTGTCTAGCTCATGTCTTCCTACTTGTGTGTGTATGTGTTCAGTCTCTCAGTTATGTCAGATTCTTTGTGACCCTATGGACTGTAGCCCACCAGGCTTCTCTGTCCACAAAATTCTCCAGGCAAGGATACTGGTGTGGCTTGCCATGCCCTTCTCCAGGTGATCATCCCAATCCAGGGGCAAACCCATGTCTCTTCTGTCTCCTGCATTTGCAGGTAGCTTCTTTACCACCGGCACCACCTGGGAAGCCTGTCTTCCTACTTCAGTGGATACTTTTTCTTTCCATCTCTCTCTCTCACCACTTCTGTCTCTCTATATCCAAACTTGACTTAAAGACTCTGCTCAAATGCCACTGACGACAGCAGTTCTTTGGTATCTTCAGGAGATTGCTTCCAGGAGCTACACCAGATACTAAAATCTGCAGATGCCTAAGTCCTTTCGGTAAAATGGTGAAATACAATGAACACAGTCAACCGTCCATGTACATCAGTTTCACATCCGCAGATTCAGCCAACCCCAGAGTGAAATTTCCATGCAAAACCCACAGGTACAGAAGGCTGACTCTGTATTTAAAACTTTCCCTGGTTTCCTCCAGTCTCTCTCCAGTAACCTTTACCTGCACTGAAGCACTTTGAACTTAAACTCATTTGGTCCACGGTGGTAAAATGTGTGTAGCATTTTGTTTCACTCTTATTATCTGCTTCTCCACCACCACTTCCAAGAACTAACTCACACAATTCAGGATGTCATCCCTGTTAAATGTGTAAATGAATCCACCCAAGGTCATGAAATTACCGCCCAAATATAAAATTTGACTCATCTTCTCCACTCTTAAACTTTCTTGGAAAGAGCTTGAATACATATTTTCCCTCCTTGTTTCTTCCTTTTTGTTTTCCAGATCCTATTTTTCTCCCCAAAGATACAACAAAATACTGTAAGTTCCCAGAAACTCACAAAGCATGTCAAATCTTTCAAGCAAGTGTCCATGTTGAAGGGAGTCTTCCTGGGTAAAAATGTTTGCATTTGCCTTGGTAATTTCAGAAGTCATCCGTATAGGGAACTCAAACCCATGTGACAACCTAGAGGGGAGAGATGGGGTGGGAGGTTGGAGGGAAGTTCAAGAGGGAGGAGCCATATGTATACCTATGGCTGATTCATGTTGATGTACGGCAGGAACCAACACAATCTTGTAACGAAATTAGCTTCTGATTGAAAATCAGTTCAGTTCAGTTCAGTCGCTCACTTGCATCCGACTCTTTGTGACCCGATGAATTGCAGCAGGCCAGGCTTCCCTGTCCATCACCCACTCCCAGAGTCCACCCAAACCCCTGTCCATCGAGTCGGTGACGCCATCCAGCCATCTCATCCTCTGTCATCCCCTTCTCCTCCTGCCCCCAATCCTTCCCAGCATTAGGATCTTTTCCAATGAGTCACCTCTTTGCATGAGGTGGCCAAAGTATTGGAGTTTCAGCTTCAACATCAGTCCTTCCAATGAACACCCAGGGCTGATCTCCTTTAGGACTGGCTGGTTGTATCTCCTTGCAGTCCAAGGGACTCTCAAGAGTCTTCTCCAACACCACAGTTCAAAAGCATCAGTTCTTTGGTGCTCAGCTTTCTTCACCATCCAACTCTCACATCCATACATGACTACTGGAAAAACCATAGCCTTGCCTAGATGGACCTTTGTTGACAAAGTAATGTCTATGCTTTTAAATATGCTATCTAGGTAGATAAACACATATAAAAAAGTAGTCTGTAATTTAAAAGACACAGAGTAACTCAGATCTTGGTGGCACTAGTGGTAAAGAACCTGCCTCCTAATGTGGGAGATGTAAGAGATGGGGCTTTGATCTCTGAATCAGGAAGATTCCCTGGAGGAGGAAATGGCAACCCTTTCCATTATCCTTGCTGGGAGAATCCCAGGGACAGAGGAGCCTGGTGGGCTACAGTCCATAGAGTGGCAAAGAGTCTGACATGTCTGAAGCAACTTAGCATGTAGCATGCACAACCCAGACCCTAAAAAAATGTAACCTGTTAGCAAAGGTGACTATACACCCACAAAATGTATTAACACAAAAGTTTAGAACTAATAAACTAAAAGGAAGGAAGGGGGAAGCAAAGAAGGAGAGGAGGAGGAAGTTTTCCTGGGTTCAACTAAAAAGAAACTACTCCCACATTTTTTCAGAATGCTGGACTGGGGATATGGAGATGGGTGGTTCCACTTCTCCACAGAGAAAGGAGGAAAGAGGGGCTTATACTGCAGCTCTAACTGAAAGGGGCTTCTCTGGTGGCTCAGCGGTAAAGAATCTGCCTTCTAACGCAGGACACACAGGAGATGTGGATTCAATCCCTGGATCAGGATGATCCCCTGGAGAATGAAATGGGAGCCCACTAGAGTATTCTTGTCTGGAAAAATCCATGGACAGAGGAGACTGGCAGGTTGCAGTCCATAGGGTTTCAAAAGAGTCAGACATGAATTAGAGACTAAAAAGCAACAACAAAGTAGGTAGGCAGGTCAGGTTGGACACTCCTGACAGTAGTGACAAAATGCTAGCATCAGTGATCAAAGAATCACAGGGGCTCTAATTTATCTGAGATGGTTGATGTTGTGCTTTTTTAAAGTAGAAAGATGGGCTATAAGATCAATCAAACACCCAGCCAGTTTTAATGCTCTTTGCTGTTTTTGTTCAGTCCCTAAGTTGTGTCCAAATTTTTGTGGCCCCATGAACTGCAGCATACCAGGCTTCCTTGTCCTCCATTTCCTGGGGTTTGCTCAAGTTCATGTCCATTAAGTTGGTGATGCCATCCAACCATCTCATCCTCTGTTATCCCCTTCCCCTCTTGCCCTCAATCTTTCCCAGAATCAGGGTCTTTTCCAATGAGTCAGTTCTTTGCATCAGGTCATCAAAGTATTGGAGCTTCAATTTTAGCCTCAGTCTTTCCAGTGAATATTCAGGGTTGATTTTCTTGAGGATTGACTGGCTTGATCTTGCAGGCAAAGGGACTCTTAAGAGTCTTCTCCAGTGCCACAATTCGAAAGCATCAATTTAATGCTCTATGGGGCTTTAAAAGCCATTTTAATTTTATCAAATGTGATTGTTCTTTTTACCCTTGAATTAGCAAGGAGGGTGAAAACTTCTAATCAATGCCACAAAACATGAAGCCAGGTACACCTTTCAAGTTTTATTAACAATCACTCCAATCATGCTCCCACTGTCCTTTTCTACTCTTCAGCCTATGAAACCAGAGTCTGCAAAAGATAAAATGGGATAGACTTTTCAGATTATCCACCTGGGAAAGTGGTACCTTTTCCCAATGAAGGAGAACTGTGCTCCCCCACTGCTATCACCAGTCACATGAAGGGGGTTCCAAGCAAGCCCATCTGAGAAGATGGGGAGCCTTCAATGAGAAAAGAAATGCATTTCACTCCCCACCAAATACTTCTGCAGGTGACTTTCTCAGATGACCCTGTGACCATCTGAACAGATGGAGTAGAAAATTACAGAGGAGATGGTCTTTGAACTTTAGTATGGGGACACATTAGAACAGTTTTGTCGTTTACACAAAATGAACAGCTGAATCAGAGAAAAGGCTGGTGCTCATCAATGAGTATTTTCTCTCAGACTATCATTTTTAAGACATTATTCTTCACTTCATATCTTTCTTTATTATTTTTAGATACTTTATTGTCTTTAATTCCAGCATCAATAGAATACACAGTGATATTTTCCATTTCACACTTATTCTGGGATCTACAGTGTCGCCCCAAGACAATGGGTGGCCTTCCTTGTGTTGTGCCCTAAAATTTTCATTCCAAATTGCATTGCTTTTGTAGTTTAAAATTATTTATTTAGCTATGAATCATGAAAAGATGGTAATTTTGTTAAGTCAAAATTACCTTTTACTGCCAATACAATGAGGACATCAGAGAATTTCAGTGATAATAGGAGAAAAGGTAGAATCAATATATGATCAGAATATTAAAACTCTGCTTTTGTACAAATATTTAGTGTCAACTTTATAGGTGACTAAAAGAGGTCCAAAATCAGGTCTGCTTTGGTTGGTGGTCTGCTGAGCCCCTTTAGGGGAAATGGATAGAAGATGCTTCAGAAGTTGGCAGATGCACCATAGAAGGACTGTTGGTCCTTGGGTGGGATTTTTCCTGTATTCTCCCCAATGAAAGTCTTTCTTAAAGTTGGCTAGATCATTTCAGTTTCCTTTCAAGGGCCCGAGAGGATTCTTGAATCTTGGTTTTATGTTTTCATTGACTTATTATTTAGCTTGAATAAATGGTAAACTTTTCTCATCTTAAGTAGGAACCCCCTGACACTATCCACTGGGGTGATTAAGGCAGTTTCCTGAGGGTTTATTTCCTGAGTAGTGGACAGTGCTAAGGGCAGCAACAATTGGGAACTGTTACCCGTCCCCAAGTCTAAAGGATCAGTTATCAGAACCTGTAGACTACCCTGAAAGGTCATCCAGTAAAAGCTATGGCCTTCAGGGGAGAAATGCATTCACTGTAAACCTGAGGTCTGGATGGAATGGAGCCAGTGGACTCATGATGTCACTTTTTCAAGACTCTGATTTTCTGATTTCTTCATATTGATGCAACCCAGCCAGTGCTTATATTTTATCCACTAGTCAAGAGAATCTACTAGTTCTGACTCTAAAGGTAATTTCCTAAACTAGAAAACAAGCTGAAAAATGGATGTGGAGGTGCAAAGAGAGACTTCCCAGCACAATATTTTTCTTCTATATTGGGATTCATGTGGATCAATAAGGAAAAGGACCATTCAAAGCTAGAGGATTATTAGGGATTTCAAAGTGCACTCCAATGTCTCGTGAAATATAGTTTAACTCATACAGATACCTAATATTTTAAGTTGCTTCTTAGAGAGAAAAATGGAGTGGAATAAAATCAACATAGGGAATTCTAGAAGGGGAAGGAGACAATCACATTCAAGATGCAGAACTGGAATTAGATTGACCTGGGGTGAGTCTCTCCTGGGACACTTACTACACTTGTGAGCTTGTGTAAATTACTTCACTTGTGCCTGGACCTCAGTTTCCTCAAACCAACAGTGTGACTGTTAAGACTATGTACATCATACCTGAGACAAAGTATTGTCATTGCATTATTGTGTGCTTAATCACTCAGTTATGTCCAACACTTTACAACTCTTTGGACTGTAAGCTGCCAGGCTCCTCTGTTCATGGAATTTCCCAGGCAAGAATACTGGAATGGGTTGCCATTTCCTTCTCCAAGGGATCAAAACTGTATCTCCTGTGTCTCTTAAATTGCAGGAGGATTCTTTACTCACTGAGCCCCGTCAGGGTAGACATCTATTATACTATTATTATTATATGTTTTATTATTATATTATTTATATAGTAATTATAATTATTATATATTAGAATTAAAGCCTGAAGTTAACAAGGATAGAATGAAACTCTACTAAGGAATCACTATCTGGCTCCAAAACAAAATTATGGGGAAACACAATGAGTATCCATGAAGTTCAATATGCAGCTCAAAATTAAACTCCAGGGACTTCCCTAATGGTCCAGTGGTTAGGACTTCTTCCAATATAGGGGGTACAAGCTCAATAACTGGTTGGGGAACTAAGATTCCATATGCCTCATGGCCAAAAATCTGAAACAGAAACAGTATTGTAACAAAATCAATAAAGACAAAAAAAAAACTGGTCCACATCAAAAACAAAAATTAAACTCTAGTATTCAGTAGCCAAAGGATATGCACTCCTCTGGATTCCTAAAGGGGTGCTTCTGCAAGCTCAGGTAAGTACTCCACATATTCATTGCCATTATCAAATTGCGACATTCATTTCCGGGTCACATCAAAGCAAATAGGTTGTAACCTGATTGCAAAGAAAAAAAGATTTTGTCCTGAGTTTATAGTAACCCTCAGTATCAGTCTATGAGGCATAGATAAGCCTTTCAACAAGTGTTTCAGTCAGGAACTGAACAGGAAACAAATGGCACAATCAAGGAATTGAAAGAATTGTTATTGAAAAGACTGCTTACAGAGGTGGGGGCAAGAAGGAGGAAAACCAATAAGGGTTGGCAATGTCACCCTTAGGCCAGAAGGGGCACTGGGTATGAATAGGCTGATTGCCAGCTTTAACCTCAGGAGAGAGATGGCTGTAGGTAAGAGAACACAGCTTCTGCTGACAGCGTAAGCCACTGTGATTAGGGAGTAGGGTATTATGGAATATTGTGCAACATGGCCTCCTACACCTTCTCCAGGAACAAGCCCAACTAGAAACAGATTTTATTTTCTTGGGCTCCAAAATCACTGCAGATAGTCACTGCAGCCACAGAATTAAAAGACGGTTGCTCCTTGGAAGGAAAGCTATGACAAACCTAGACAGCATATTAAAAAGCAGAGATATCACTTTGCCCACAAAGTCTGTATAGTCAAAGCTATGTTTTTTCCGCTAGTCATGTATAGATGTGAAAGCTGGACCACAAAGAAGGCTGAGCACTGAAGAACTGCTGCCTTCTACTAGTGCTGGAGAAGACGCTTGAGAGTCCCTTGGACTGCAGGGAGATCAAGCCAGTCAGTCCTAAAGAAAAGCAACCCTGAATATTTATTGGAAAGACTATTGCTGAAGCTCCGATACTTTGACTGCCTGATATGAAGAGCTGACTCACTGGCAAAGACCCTGATTATGGGAAAGACTGAAGGCAAAAGGAGAAGGGAGTGGCAGAGGATGAAATGGTTAGATAGTATCCCTGACTTAACGGACATGAGTTTGAACAAACTCCAGGAAATGGTGAAGGACAGGAAAAACTGGTGTGCTGCAGTCCATAGTGTTGCAAAGCGTCGGACATGACTTAATGATTGAACAACTACAACTAGAAACCACATGGCCAGGGAGCCTGAGTGAGTGCTACACTCTGAGAGGTCAGCCTCCTCCCAGTACACAAAGGGGGACAAAAAACTGTACAGAATGGATCTGCAAGGATGGTGGACAACAACCATCACAGGCTTTGTGAATTCAAACTAAAGTTAAGACCAGATGTAAAATTATCCTTAACAAAAGAGAGTCTATATTCAGACCAGAGAATTATTGCCTAGTCTCGAGAGAACTCAAGAAAATGAAAGCTATCCAGTGTTTTAATAGAGCTGTTTGAAGCACACAGCCAAGAAAGAGAAATGTCTTATTCTGTCTCTTTAGCAGATATTTCAAAATATTCTGGGCCTAACTTCAAAGACCATTCCAGAATCCTAACTTACTCCAAGTCTCACCAGATAGTCCACGTCTCTTTCATTTCCTACTAAAATACTTGAGAAGAACTGACTCATTGGAAAAGGTCCTGATGCTGGGAAAGATTGAAGGCAGGACAAGAAGGGGACAGAAGAGGATGAGATGGTTGGATGGCATCACCAACTCAATGGACATGAGTTTGAGTAAATTCCAGGAGTTGGTGGTGGACAAGGAAGCCTGGTGTGCTGCAGTCCATGGGGTCACCAACAGTCAGACACGACTGAGTGACTGAACTGAACTGAAATACTTGAGAGACATATGATTTGAAGTTTGGCCCAAACCCTTTCTGCACTTGGCACCATAACTAGAAAGACCATTCTCTGCTTACATCACACAGTCATGACGGAGGTGATACTCACAGCCTCTGCAGGATATCAGCAAACAGCCCCTTTCTGGCAGTGCTCACGGATACAGTGTTTACTGGGGCCTGACAGTTTTTCCCATTTAATTGTCATGCTGTCCAGATGTAGCTCTTCTAGAAAATCAGTTCATGCTATACCAAGCTGAACTCAGATAATAGAAGAGGTTACCCCAGGATGACAATGGTTCAAGTGATTGCTTCTCTTCTTATTTCTCTATGTTTTACAAAAATTTTTGATAGGTGAGTTTTTGTTTTTGTTTTTCTAAATTCAGAGAGTGTCCTGCCTATGTTTTCTTCTAAGAATTGTATAGTGTCCAATCTCACTACAAGGTCTCTAATCCATATTGAGCTTACTTTTGTCTATGGTATCAAAGAATGCTTTTATTTCATTTTTTACAAGTAGCTGTCTAGTTTCCCTAGCATCATTTAATGAAGATATTGTCTTTCTTGCACTGTACAGTCATACCTCTTTTGTTGTAAATTAGCTAATCATTGGTACATGAGTTTATTTCTGGGCTGTCTATCCTGTGCCATGGATCTCTATTTCTATTTTTATGCCAGCACTATACTGTTTTGATGACTATAGCTTTGTAATATAGTATGAGGTCAGAGAACCAGCTCTCTTTTTCTTTCTCAAGATTGCTTTGACTATTTGGGGTTTTTTGGTGGCTCTATACAAAATTTGAATTTTTTTTTATAGTCACTAAGGATAACAGTGTGGTGGCTGTGCGGCTCTGGAATGACTTTGAGGAGATACACTACGTTCAAGGGCAAAGGAGAAACCCCGGCAAGATGCTAGGAGGAATGAAATCATGTATAGAATCAAACCACATACCCACCAGAGACGCTCAGAGGGCTCAAACAAATCTTGTCCACACCAGTACATAGAGACCCCAAAGAGACTGAGACAGAACTGTGTTTGAGTGTCTCTTTCAAAGGTACGGGTCAGCAGTGGACTGTTGCAGGGGCAGGGGTTCTGAGTGCATAGACCTAGGTATGGCATAAGCCCTCTTGGAGGAGATCATCATTAACCACACCATCATTTCAGTTCAGTTCAGTTCAGTCATTCAGTCATGTCCAACTCTGCGACCCCATGGATTGCAGCATGCCAGGCCTCCCTGTCCATCCCCAACTCTCAGAGCTTACTCAAACTCATGTCCATTGAGTCGGTGATGCCATCCAACCATCTCATCCTCTGTCGTCCCACCTTTAATCTTTCCCAGCATCAGGGTCTTTACAAATGAGTCAGTTCTTTATATCAGGTGGCCAAAGTATCAGAGTTTCAGCATCAGTGTCAGTCTTTCCAAAGTATATTCAGGACTGATTTCCTTTATGATGGACTTGTTGGATCTCCTTTCATCCCAAGGGACTCTCAAGAGTCTTCTCCAACACCACAGTTCAAAAGCATCAATTCTTTGGCCCTCAGCTTTCTTTATAATCCAATTCTCACACCCATACATGACTATTGGGAAAACTGTAGCTTTGACTAGGTGGACCTTTGTGGGCAAAGTAATGACTGTGCCTTTTAATAAGTGGTCAAGGGTGGTCATAACTTTTCTTTAAAGAAGCAAGCATCTTTTAATTTCATGGCTGCAGTCACCATCTGCAGTGATTTTGGAGCCCAAAAAAATAGTCTGTCACTGTTTACCCAACTATTTGCCATGAAGTGATGGGACCAGATGCTATGATTTTAGTTTTCTGAATATTTAGTTTTAACCCAACTTTTTCACTCTCCTCTTTCACTTTCTCAAGAGGCTCTTTAGCTCTTTTTTGCTTTCTGCCATAAGGGTGGTTAGACAAGGCTAATCCCATAATAGAGCCACCAGAATTTACACAGGACTGGGAAACAGACTCTTGGATGGCACAAACAAACTTTTCTGTGCACCAGGATTCAGGAGAAAAGAACAGTGACCCCACAAGAGACTGACCCAGACTTTCCTGTGAGTGTCCAGGAATCTTTAGCGAAGGCATAGGTTGGCAGTGGCCTGCTGCAGGGTTGGAGGCACTGCGTGCAACATTGCATGCATGGGACCTTTAGAAGGAGGTCCCCATTATCTTCACTACTTCCAACACAGTTTGGCCTCAAGTCAAATAACCAGGAGGAAACACAGACCATCAACAGAATATTGGATTAAAGATTTACCAGACATGGCCCCACCCTCAGAACAAGACCCAGTTTCCCCCTCAGTCAGTCTCTCCCATTAGGAAGCATCCATAAGCCTTTTATCATTTTCCATCAGAGGGCAGACAGAATGAAAACCACAATCACAGAAAACTAATTGATCTGATCACATGAACCACAGCCTTGTCTAATTCAAAGAAACTATGAGCCATGCTGCATAGGGCTACCCAAGATGTACGGGCCGTGGTGGAGAGTTCTGACAAAATGTGGTCCACAGGAGAAGGCAATGGCAAACCACTTCAGTATTCTTGCCTTCAGAACCCCATGAACAGTATGAAAAGAATAAAGATAGGACACTGAAAGATGAACTCCCCAGGTCAGTAGGTGCCCAATACGCTACTGGAGATCAGTGGAGAAAGCACTCCAGAAAGAATGAAGAGACGGAACCAAAGTAAAAACAACATCCAGGTGTGGATGTCACTGGTGATGGAAGTAAAGTCTGATGCTGTGAGAGCGACATAGGAATCTGGAATCTTAGGTCCATGAACCAAGACAAACTGGAAGCGGTCAAACAAGGGATGGGAAGAGTGAACATCTACATTTTAGCAATCGGTAAACTAAAATGGACTAGAATGGGTGAACTTAACTGTGGTCAAGAATCCCTTAGAAGAAATGGAGTAGCCACCATAGTCAACAAAAGAGTCCAAAATGTCGTACTTGGATGCAATCTTAAAAGTGACAGAATGATCTCTGTTTGTTTCCCAGGCAAACCATTCAATATCATGGTAATCCAAGGCTATGCTCCTAACAGTAATGCTTAAGAAGCTGAAATTGAATGGTTGATGAAAACCTATGAGAACTTCTAGAACTAATACCCCCCAAAACATGTCTTTTCCATTATAGGGGACTGGAATGCAAAAGTAGGAAGTCAAGAAACACCTGGACTAACAGGCAAATTTGGCATTGAAGTACAGAATGAAGCAGGACAAAGGATAAAAGAGTTTTGCCAAGAAAATGCACTGGTCATAGCAAAACCCTCTCCAACAACATAAGAGAAGTCTCTACACATGGACATCACCAGATGGTCAATAGGGAAATTAGATTGATTATATTCTTTGCAGCCAAAGATGAAGAAGTTCTATACAGACAGCAAAAACAAGATCAGAAGCTGACTATGGCTCAGATCATGATTCTTTATTGCCATATTCAGACTTAAATTGAAGAAAGTAAGGAAAACCACTAAACCATTCAGTAGTGAACTAAATCAAATCCCTTACATTATATAGTGGAAGTGACAAATAGATTCAAGGGATTAGATCTGATAAACAGAGTGCCTTAAGAACTGTGGATGGAGGTTCATGACATTGCACAGGAGACAGGGATCAAGACCATCCCAAAGGAAAAGAAATGCAAAAAGGCCAAATGGCTGTCTGAGGAGGCCTTACAAATAGCTGTGAAAAGAAGAGAAGTGAAGAGCAAAGCAGAAAAAAACATATACCCATTTGAATGTAGAGTTCCAAAGACTAGCAAGAAGACATAAGAAAGCCTTCCTCAGTGATCAGTGCAAAGTAATAGAGGAAAACAATAGTGGGAAAGACTAGAGATCTCTTCAAGAAAATTAGAGATATCAAGGGAACATTTAAGGCAAAGACAGGCACAATTAAGGACAGAAATGGTATGGACCTAACAGAAGCAGAAGATATTAAGAAGAGGTGGCAAGAATACACAAAAGAACTGTACAAAAAACTTCTTCATGACCCAGATAATCACGATGGTGTGATCACTCACCTAGAGCCAGACACTTTGGAATGTGAAGTCAAGTGGGCCTTAGGAAGCCTTAATACGAAGAAAGCTAGTGGAGGTGATGGAATTCCAATTGAGCTATTTTAAATCCTGAAAGATGATGCTGTGAAAGTGCTGCACTCAATATGCCAACAAATTTGGAAAACTCAGCAGTGGTCACAGGACTGGAAAAGGTCAGTTTTCATTCCATTCCCAAAGAAAGGCAATGCCAAATAATGTTCAAACTACTGCACAATTGTACTCATGTCGCATGCTAGCAAAGTGATGCTCAAAATTCTCCAAGCCAGGCTTCAAGAGTACATGAACCATGAACTTCCAGATGCTCAAATTGGATTTAGAAAAGGCAGAGGAACCAGAAATCAAATTGCCAACATCTGTTGGATCATCGAAAAAGCGAGAGAGTTCCAAAAAATATCTACTTCTGCTTTATTGACTATGCCAAAGCCTTTAATTATGTGGATTATCAGAAACTGTGGAAAATTCTTCAAGAGATGAGAATATTAGACCACCTGACCTGCCCCCTGAGAAATCTTTATGCAGGTAAGAAGCAGCAAGTAGAACTGGACATGGAACAACAGACTGATTCCCAATTGGGAAAGGAATACATCAAGGCTGTATATTGTCACCTTGCTTATTTAACTTATATGTGGAATACATCATGTGAAATGCTAGGCTGGATGAAGCACAAGCTGGAATCAAGATTGCCAGGAGAAATATCAATGACCTCAGATAAGCAGATGACACCAACCTAATGGCAGAAATTGAAGAAGAACTAAAGAGCCTCTCAATGAAAGTGAAAGAGGGGAGTGAAAAAGTTGGCTTAAAGCTCCACATTCAGAAAACTAAGATCATGGCATCTGGTCCATCACTTCAAGGCAAATAGATGGGGGAACAGTGGAAACAGTGACAGACTATTTTCAGGGGCTCCAAAATCACTGCAGATGATTACTGCAGCCATGAAATTAAAAGATGCTTACTTCTTGGAAGGAAAGTTGTGACCAACCTAGACAGCACATTAAAAAGCAGAGATATTACTTTGCCAATAAAGGTCCATCTATTCAAGGTTACTGTTTTCCAGTAGTCATGTTTGCATGTGAGAGTTGGACTACAAATAAAGCTGAGCACTGAAGAATTGATGCTTTTGAACTGTGGAGTCGGAGAAGACTCCCTTAGACTTCAAGGATATCAAACCAGTCCACCCTCCAATGTCATGATATCACCATGGGTTTACATATGCTTCCCCTCCAGAATCCCCCTCCCTCCTCCCTCCCCCCCCCAGAAATCTCGTTGCACCAGCCCCGAGCTTCAATCCTGGGCTGTCGATTGATTAGACATATGATAATTAACTTGTTTCAATGCCCTTCTCCCATATCATCCCACCCTTACCCTCATCCACAAAGTCCACGAGTATGGCAAAAACAATAAAAAAAAAAGAGACAGGAAAAAAGACATCAGTCAATAGAACACTGATAAGTAATTACATTGGTTTATCATAAAAGCAATGGAAAGTATAAGACAATGGGAAGGCCTTCTTGAAAATGCCAAGATGGTAACGAGAACCCTGCATCCAAGACAGCAAAAGAAATGCAGATGTATAGAACAGTCTCTTGGACTCTGTGGAAGAGGGCAAGGGTGGGATGATATGATAGAACGGCATTGAAACATGTTAACTATCATATGTGAAATCAATTGCCAGCCCAGATTTGATGCTCAGGAGTAGTGTACTGGGATGACCCAGAGAGAGGGAATCGAGAGGGAGGAGGGAGGGGGGTTTTGAAAGGGGAACATATGTATACCCATGGCAGATTCATGTCAATGTATGGCAAAACCAACACAATAAAGTAAAGAAAAAAAAAAAACCAGTCCACCCTCAAGGAGATCAGCCCTGGGTGTTCATTGAAAGGACTGATGTTGAAGCTGAAACTCTAATACTTTGGCCACCTGATGCGAAAAGCTGACTCATTTGAAAAAAACCTGATGCTGGGGAAGATTGAGGGCAGGAGGAGAAGGGGACGACAGAGGATGAGATGGTTGGATGGCATCACCGACTCGATGTACATGAGTTTGGGTAAACTCCAGGATCTGGTGGTGGACAGGGAGGCCTGGTGTGCCACAGTTCATGGGTTTGCAAAGAGTTGGACAAGACTGAAGACTGAACTGAACTGAACTAATGATGAAACAGTTCTACACAGTGAGGGGGACACCTTAATTCCCCTGAGGTGGGTTCACAGAGTTACATGGTGTCCTCCACCAGTGTTCAGAAGTTGTTTTGTGGAAGATGCTCAGCATTCAAATGATCTTTTGATGAATTTGAGGGGGAGAGAGTGGTCTCCTGTCTTATTTCTCCACCTTCTTGGAACTGTCTGTACTTCTTTGTTTTATTTATTTTTCTTGCCTGATTTTTCTGGCTAGGTTTTCTGTGCTATGTTAAGTAGGAATCATGAAAGTAAGACCTTGTTGTGTTCCTGGTCTTACAGGAAATACTTACCACTTTTAACCATTGAGTATAATGTTAGCTGTGTGCTTGTCACATATGGTCTATAGTTTACTGGTATATGCCCCACCCACACCTAATTTGTTGAGTTTTTATCATGAAAAATATTGTTGTTGTGCAGTCATTCAGTCATGTCTGACTGTGACCCCATGGACTGCAGCATGCAAGACTTCCCTGTCCTTAACTATCTCCAGGAGTTTGCTCAAACTCATGTCCATTGAGTCAGTGACATCATCCAACCATCTCACCCTCTGTCAACCCCCTTCTCCTGTGACAGGGTCTTTTCCAATGATTCGTCTCCTTGCTTCAGGTGGCCAAAGTATTGGAGCTTCAGCTTCAACATCAGTCCTTCCAATGAATTGTCAGGGTTGATTTCCTTTAGAAGTGACTAGTTTGATCTCCTTGCTGCCCAAGGGCCTCTCAAGAGTCTTCTCCAGCACCACACTTCAAAAGCATCAATTCTTCAGTGCTCAGTCTTCTTTACAGGCCAACTCTCATGCTTGTACATGACTGCTGGAAAAACCATAGCTTTGACTATACAGACCTTTATTGGCTAAGTCATATCTCTGCTTTTTAATACACTGTCTAGCTTTGTCATAGCTTTTCTTCCAAGGAGCAAGCATCGTTTAATTCCATGGTTACAGTCACTACCTGCAGTGATTTTGGAAACCAAGAAAATAAAATCTGCCACTGTGTCCTCTTTTTCCCCATCCATTTGCCATAAAGTGATGGGACTGGATGCCATGATGTTAGTTTTTTTAATGTTGAACTTTAAGCCAGCTTTTTCACTTTCCTCTTTCACCCTCATTAAGAGGCTCTTTAGTTTCTCTTCATTTTCTGACATTAGAATGGTATTATATGTATATCTGAGGTTGTTGATATTTCTTCCAGCAATCTTGATCCCAACTTGAGATTCATCAAGCCCAGCACTTCACATCATGTACTCTTCATATAAGTTAAATAAGCAGGGTGACAATATATAGCCTTAACGTATTCCTTTCTCAAGTTTGAACCAGCCCATTGTTCTGTCTCCAGTTCTGTTACTTCCTGACATACACACAGGTCAAGAATTTGTTTATCTTTTATCAAATATTTTTTTATCTAATAAGATATTAATTTGATTTTGTCTTTCACTGTATCACATTTCACATATCACATATCACATTTCACATATCACATATGTATCACATATCACATTTATTGATTTGCATGTAGTGACCTGTCTTTACATCTCAGAAATATATCCAGCTCAGTCATGTTGTATGATTCTTTTAATGTGCCATGGAAATTTGGTTTGCCAGCATTTTGTTAAGAAATTTTACATTCATATTCATCAGGGATATTTAAATGCTCCAACATTGGGTATATATGTATATTTATGATTTTTATAGCTTTTTATCATTATATAACAACTTTCTTTCTCTCTTTACTATTTTGGTGTTAAACTTTATTTTGCCTGTTATAAGTATAGCTATTCCTACTTTCTTTAGGTTTCCACTTTCAGGGAATATCTTTTTCTATTACTTCAATTTGGCCCTATGTGTGTCCTTAAAGATAAGGTGAGTCTCTTATTGGTAGCATATGGTTGGATTTTATTTTTTAATACTATTTTGAGTAATTATTGATTGGTAAGGACTTACTAGGGCTTCTCTTACAGTTCAGCTATTAAAGAATCTGCCTGCAATGTAGGAGACTTGGGTTTGATCCCTGGGTTGGGAAGATCCCCTGAAGGAGGGCATGGCAACCCACTCCAGTATTCTTGCCTGGAGAATCCTCATGGACAGAGGAGCCTGGCATTGCAAACAGTTTGACACAACTGAATGACTAACCACAGCACAGCACAAGGACTCACTAATGTTGCCTATTATTTTCTGGCTGTTTTACAGTTCCCCTGTTCCTTCTTTCCTCTTTTATTATCTTTCTTTGTGAACTGAAGATTTTCCTTAGTGGTATGCTTGGATTCTCTTCTATTTATCTTTTGTGAATCTAATGTATGCTTTTCTTTTGTGGTTACCGTGAAGTTTATACAAGACATACATATAACAATCTATTTTATACTGACAATGACTTAACTTCAATCACATTAAAAATTCATCCCCTCTGCTCCCCCCCACTTTTGGTGTCACAATATACCTCTTTTTAGGTTGTGTGTTCAATAACACATTATTGTCGCTATACGTTTTTAAGCCTCTTGTCCTTTAACCTAGAGTTAGGTGTTTAACACACCACCATACCACAGTATAAAATATTCTGAATGTGACTAAATACTTACCTTCAACAGCAGTGCTGTATGTTTTTACATATTTTCATGTTACTAATTAACTTCCTTTTATTTCATCTTGAAAAACTCCGTTAGTATTTCTGGTAAGGCATTTACAGCAATGATGAATGCCCTCAACTTTTGTTTTCCAGTTCAAGTCTTCATCTCACCTTCATTTCTGAAGGATAATTTTATCAGGTAAAAGATTCTTGGTTGGCAGTTCTTTCTTTCCTTTTTCTTTCAGCTCTTTAAATATATCATCTCATTCTTTCCTGGCCTGTAAGTTTCCTGCTGAGAAGTCCAATGGTAACCTTGTGGGAATTTCCCTTGTAAGTTATAAACTTCTTTTCTCTTGCTGTTTTTGAAATTTTCTCTTTGTCTTTGATTTTTGACAGTTTTATTATGATGTGTCTTGGAGAAAATCTCTTTAAGTTGATATTGTTTAGTGACTTATGAGCTTCATGAACTTAGATATCCAAATTTCTCTCCAGATTCAAGAATTTCTCGGTTATTATTTCTTTAAATAAGCTTTCCATCCCCTCCTCTCTCTTTTCTTATTCTAGAACTCAAATAACGTGCAAATTGGTTCTTTTATGGTATCCTGTAGATCATGGAGGTTTTCTTCACTCTTTATTATTCTTTGTTCCTCTTTTCTTCTTGATGGATACTTTCAAAAGTCCTTTCTACTTTCTAGTTCACACATTTTTTCATCTGCTTGATCTGTTCTGCAGATATTATGACTTTTTTATTTCATTTATTATATTCTTCAGCTTCAGAATTTCCATTTGGTTCTTTTTTATGATTTATATCTCTGTTGACCTTTTGTCTGGGTGTTGCTTCCTTGATTATTTGAAGTCTATATTGTAACTCAACAAGTTTTCTTAAAACAGTTACTCTGAATTCTTAATCAGTTAAATCAAAGCTATCCACGACTTTGGCATCAGTTACAAAAAGACTTTGTGATCTTTGGTGATTTCATGTACCCTTGAATTTTCATGTTCTTGAAGTTTTGTATTGCTGTCTTCACTTTTGAAGTAGCAGTTACCTCTTCCAGCCTTTATAGCTGCCCTCTCTAATGTGTCCGAACTTGTGAATTTTTTGCCCCAAGAGAGTGCTGAAACTATTGCAGGAAGGGGGCCCCTTTCCAGAGCCTGAGAGTGGGCTCTTGTCTAACACTTGGAAATGAATTGTCTGAGGAGACACACATGCTGACAAAGCAAGAGACTTCATTGGGAAGGGGCGTCCAAGCAAAGAGCCACAAGGTGAGGAGACCCAGGAGAACCGCTCTGCCACATGGCTCACTCTCAGGTCTTATGGTGATAGGATAAGTTTCTGGGTTGTCTCTGGCCACTCATTCTGACCCAGGGCCCTTCCTGGTGGCAAGCATTGCTCAGTCAAGATGATTTACAGCCAGGAGGATTCTGAGAGGTTGGTAGGACATATGGACTGGCATCTTCTCTCCCCTGTTGACCTTTCCTGAATTCTTCTGGCTGGTGATATCTTGTTAGTTCCTCATTTGGTACCAGGACCTCCTGCTGTAAGATAGCTCATGCAAGTGGCTACTATCTTGCCTGATCAGTGTGGGTGGTTTCAGTCAGAGTTTCTCCTAACAAAACTCCTTCTCCAGAAACCTGGATTTCCACAAAGACTCTCTCATCATAAGTGGTTGCCTAAATAAGTGTTTTCCAGAGTCTCCTGGATGATGGCCAAGAGGGACTGAAGCAAGTTCAAGGGAGACTGTGGGATCTTCATCAGGGATCAAAGTCTATACCTATTACCAGGTATATAGGTGGGGAAGATTCTTCCTGGATATCTTGCACATGGTTCTGATTTTACAGCACCCACAGAGACATATTTGTCTATCCATGGGTGTTGAATTGTTGTTATTGTGGGGGAGACAAAAATGAGTGGTGTCTTCTTGACCTCAGAAACAAGTGATGATGCTGAGGTCACTCCTGGTATCTCTTCTTATAAAGGCTCATACTTCCATCATGAGGGCTCTACTCTCATGACCTTATTTAAACCTAATGACTCCTAAAGGACTCATCACCAAATACTATCACATGAAGGGTTAAGGATTCAAGACACAAATTTTGGGGGACATGATCAAGACCACAGACTTTCAAGATGGTGCTAGTGGTAATGAATCTGCCTGCCAGTGCAGGAGATGTTCAGTCCCTGGATAGGGAAGGTCCCCTGGAGGAGGGGACCCACTCTACTATCCTTACCTGGAGAATTCCATGGACAGAGGAGCCTGGTGGGCTGCAGTCCATGGGGGTCACGAAGAGTCAGACATGACTAACTCAACTTAGCAAATGGGCACACAATCCAGTCCATAGAATCCTATAAAAATTATTTTTAAATTCTGCTCAACTCCACAAAGGTTATATCAACCTACAGGATTTTGTATAAGATCCCAGAAGGAAGGACACTTGGAAGCAAAGGAGGAATGAGACTCAGAATGGAAATGAAATCTCTTCTGTTGCTTGAGCAAACCCCTCAACAAAAGGAGATGTTACGTAGTCTACAATAGCACCCAGAAATGGGCCAAAGTACCAGTTACAAGTGTTTGAAAGGAGCTTGGCAGTTTCTCCCAAGGAGTCTAATCTTTGTCGTTTCAATAAGGATAAGTACCTGGGGCATTCTCAGATGGTAAAGAACCTGCCTGAAGTTTGGGAGATCTGGGCTAGATCCCTGGGCCAGAAAGATCCCCTGGAGAAGGATATGGCAACTAACTCCAGTATTCTTGCCTGGAGAATTCCATGGGCAGAGGACCCTGGCAAGCAACAGTCCATGGGGTCGCAAAGAGTCTGATATGACTAAGTCACTTTCGCTTTCACTTTTTTCACCTGGCGCAGTGCTGAGCTGATGTATGCGCTTGTCTGAGTCAATCCACAATTTACTATAGAAAAAAAAAAGAATCAAAACATAATCAGACAGGCCAGAACATACAGGTATACACTCACACACACCTAGTCTCAAACAGCATAAATTACCTGAAAGTGTCTCAATTAAACAGAATTATCACCTCCTTTAAACTGCAATCATAGCCATTATGTATCATCGAACTGAAATCAGTTCCCTGGGAGATGTCCTGATTAAGCGGATTTCCCAATTAAACCTGTCACAGTTAAGTGGAGCATACCATTCTGATTAGGTTCCTAATTTATATGGGAGGCTATATACTTTATATAAAGGGAAAAGGGGAGTTGAAGGAAATTGTCAGCTGCTGAAATTTCTCCCTGTGCATTTTTCTTTCCGACAGCAAATCTTCCCCCTTCCCTGACAAACAGAGGCACTTACTCGCCAAAGTAGCTGTAAACCTCCTAAATAAAATATGAGCTGTGCCTTGGGGAGTCACAGCTGCCCTTCAAGAACTGTCAGAAGCATCATAACGATCTCCTGTGGGGCAGACCCTGTGATGGGTCAGCGGCTAAGAAAGGAACACAGAGGAGAAGAGTGGCTGCAGTGTCCAGACTGGGACACACAAAGTCTTTTGTACTTTTTCAAGAAATATTTTGCAGCATGCTTTGTCACAAATACAAGTTAATAAATAAATGCATGAATAAGTGAATGGCACAACTGACTGTGGGAGCGGAATGAAAAGTCAAAGCCTATCACTTTAAACAGATAGTGACTGGGAAGCTGCTGTATACACATGGAGCTCAGTTTGGTGCTCTGTGATGACAGGGGGGTGAATGGGGGGGGTGGGAGGGAGGCTTGAGAGAGAAGGGATGTATGGATATGTATAGCTGCTTCAGGTGGTATAGCAGAAACTAACATAATATTGTAAAGCAGTTATAGTCCAATTTAAAAAATAAAACATGTCACTGTTGTATCTGCTGACATCATGAGTCACAAAACAAGTAACACTGATAATCTACAAGTATATTTGGCTTCACTGTTGGCCAAATCACTTGAACAATGTGTCAAAGGAAATGACAAACCTATAAAAGCCCCATTGGAAGAGTGTTGTGCAAGACTTTCTAAAGAGGCTTGAATATAATCTTACGAGGAGGCAATGATTGGTATGAATTCGAAAATGTCACCTAATGTCTTCAAGTTTCAGCTTCCTCATCTATCAAATGTATTACTGAGCTTAATTCTCTGGGAGATGTTTTGTTGTTTTAGTCACCAAGTCATGTCTGCCTCTTCCTGATCCCATGGGCTGTAGCCCACAAGACTCTTCTGCCCATGAGATTTCTCAAGCAAAAATACTGAAGTAGGTTGGCACTTCCTACTCCAGAGAATCATCCCAACCCAGGGATCAAACCCGTGTGTCCTGTGTCTCTTGCACTGCAGGCAGATTCTTCACCACTGAGCCACCAGAGAAATCTGGGAGATGCTTGAACCAAATAAT
Source organism: Antilocapra americana (assembly GCA_007570785.1). Classification (NCBI taxonomy): domain Eukaryota; kingdom Metazoa; phylum Chordata; class Mammalia; order Artiodactyla; family Antilocapridae; genus Antilocapra; species Antilocapra americana. Next base: position 21,901,652 of record ML664170.1, on the reverse strand, counting down.
TTCAGAGGTTCTGGCCAACTTCTATATTCTGTAATATTCAAGGATTCATTAGAAAGACTCGCAGAACTTAGCAGAATTGCTATACCCATAATTATGGTCTAGTACAGCAGAAGGATACAGACTAAAATTTGCAATGGAAAAAGGTGTATAGGAAAGAATCCAGAAGGTACTAGGGAAGCTTCCATTTGTCCTTTCCCAGCAGAATCATGTAAACAACACTTAATTTCAGTAATGATATTTGGCAATACACATGAAATATTGTCAATCTGGGGAGCTCACCTAAGCCTTGATGTCTGATATTTTTCTTAAGGGTCAGTCATGTCAGCATGGGTGACCATCTGGATGGCTGACCTTAGCTTTCCAGAGTTCAAGTTGATACTACAGTCCAAGGTCCGCAGCATAAATCACTTCACTGGCATTAACTGTCTGGCATAGCCCAAGGCCCCAGTGAACAAAGATATTCTTAACAGGCAGGAAAGCCCAAAGGCTTAAAGGTTACCTCCCAGGAGGTTAGCAAAGATCAGCCTTTCTTTCTGGGTTTCCCAGGTGGCTTGATGGTAAAGAATCCACCTGCCAAAGTAGGAGATGCAAGAGCCATGGGTTTAATCCCTGGGTAGGGAAGATTCCCCTGGAGAAGGAAATGGCAACCCACTTCAGCATTCTTGGCTGGGAAATCCCATGGACAAAGGAGTCTTCTGGGCTACTATAGTCCATGGGGTCTCAAAGAGTGGACATGGATGAGCACACAAACACACAACCTTTCTTTCCAGCATTCAGTGTTTGGAAAACTGGACCTGTGGAGTTAATCCTTTAACACACAATGTCTCTCTATGTTGTCTCAAAATAACTGAAGACTCCCGAAGCAATTTTCCCAAAGAGAAACCACAGGAGCCACATGGCATTGTCTAACCTAGGCTTGGGAGTCACACAGCATAATTCTGTTCCATTTACCAACTCAGTCATGGGGACCTGACAATATCAAGGGGGTCAGGCAGAGACTCCAATCACAACAGGAGGAATATCAAAGCAATTCGAGACAAATTTTTTAAAACCACTCAGTCACAAAGGCACAAGGAAACCTCTTCCTGTCTCTCCTGACTACTAAGAAGTATTTTTTTTTTCTTTTTGTCTCAACCTAAGGAGTAAACAACGTCAAGTCAAAAGAAATAAACAGGGAGAATTCTTTCAAGGCAAAAAACACAGGCTCACACACAGAAACTTCTGTTGGCCTGCAGAGACGCTTTATCTGAGTGACTTGGCATCACTGCCTGATGTGGTTGAGGCACCCAGAGACCTGGGGGCTCCTTGGGAGGCCCTGAAGCAGCCCTGGTCCCTTTCACCAGGTTTTCCTGAAGGAATTACATCTGTTCATAAAACCTGCCGACTAGACTAGATTTCCCTTTTTCTCCTTTTTCGGTTTTTTTTTTCCTCTCCTACTTCTAATTCTGTGTATAGAATTCAGTGTGAATAGCTTTCTTAAATGCTATCAGTCTTCTTAAAGAAACAATCTACATAACAAATTTGATAGATGTCTTTGCAAGAAAATAACTTGTCTTTGTGTGGATTATGAGGGAAGAGAGACTTGAGATCTTTACTTCTCAGTCCCTGATGTTTGTGACCTGGCTATATCCCCCCTGAAAACAAAGATTTTTTACTTATTCCATTTTGCATTTAACATTTAGCTCACTACCTTAATTTCAGACTCTTAGAAACTGAATTTTCCTTTGGGGAATGACTCCAAACCTTTGAGAAGACAGAAGGATTATTGACCTCAGAGAGAAAGCCATGGAATTTCCAAACCAGTGAGCCTCTGGCCTGGCTCCAGTGTAGACCCAACCTCCCTCTATAGTGGGGAATCTATGTGGTCTCTGACTCAAAGGATAAGAGCTCAACTGTTCAGAGAACCATCTTGCCCATTCATATCCGTCTCCTGACTGGCCATCAGTTACACAATTGTGCCGAGGGGTAAACAGTCTACAGAAATGTTTATTGAACAGGTAAAGCCAGAGTTATGACCAACCTAGACAGCATATTAAAAAGCAGAGACATTCCTTTGCCAACAAAGGTCTGTCTAGTCAAGGCTGTGGTTTTTCCAGTAGTCATGTATGGATGTGAGAGTTGGACTATAAAGAAAGCTGAGTGCCGAAGAATTGATGCTTTTTAAGTGTGGTGTTGGAGAAGACTCTTGAGAGTCCCTTGGACTGCAAGGAGATCCAACCAGCCAGTCCTAAAGGAGATCAGTCCTGGGTGTTCATTGGAAGGACTGATGCTGAAGCTGAAACTCCAATACTTTGGCCACCTGATGTGAAGAGCTGACTCATTGGAAAAGACCTTGATGCTGGGAAAGATTGAGGGCAGGAGGACAAGGGGACGACAGAGGATTAAATGGTTGGATGGCATCACCGACTCAATGGACATGGGTTTGGGTGGACTCCAAGAGTTGGTGATGGACAGGGAGGCCTGACGTGCTGCAGTTCATGGGGTAGCAAAGAGTCAGATACGAAAGAGCAACTGAACTGAACTGAAAGCCAGAGTACGGTGAAGCAGATTCCTAATGATTCCCTTGCAGAGATCTGTTTTACAGGGCAATTCTCAATTCAGTCACCTAACAAGTGAAAGCATTTCAGGCGATCTTGGCCTGAAATCTTGCTCCAGTCAAGGTCTCATTTTAGAGAAGGCCATCATTGGCAATAGCCATTATGGTTTAGAAACTAAACTCTTCCTAGGTAGTTCCATCACATTCCTTTGGATCTTGGTAAACTTTTGTTTCAAAGTGAACATGTGCAGAGCATGTAAAGAAGAAGATGAAGTCAGGGGAGCTCTCTGTATTGGATTATTTTCTAGGCTTCCAAAGAAAGTAGACTTCTTTGAAGCACAGAGAACATTGTAGATGGTTAAAACACAAAATGATTTTGAAGTTTAATTTAAATTTTGCCCTCTTGGCTATTTGTGTTTGTATTTCATTTCATTTAAACAATAAAGTAGCTTGGACAGTTTCAAGTGCTTGGTTAAGCCTTTTAATTTCCTGGCCCTCACGCACTGCTGCTCACATGGCAAGGTGACTGCCCTTTGCACTGCAGCTGAATTTTTAAATTGTTCATTGATATCTTTGGTCTAGCATCAGCAAAATATCTTATATACATATCCTATTGCTACATCCATCCAAACCAAGTCTTTATGATATATGGGTCCCTCGATATGATAGCAGCTGCTCTTATATTTCTGTCAACTACCCCATGACAACTCATAGACAACAACGTTTCAAAGACATGACCTACATCTTAAACAGAATGAAAGGAGCCTTGAAGGAATTCTAAATCCTTTTGTACTTCTGAATAAATTCTTTCTTTGCTGATGCTAGGACTCAGCCACTGCAGAAATATATTTTCCAAATAATAAGGAAGTCATTGTAAGCATTTGAAGTCTTTTTCTTTTCCACAGACTGGAGCTCTTTTATCATCAAGAGTGGTTTCTTTGGAAGTAGATCTTTGTTATCAGAATGCAGTGGCACCAAAAACTGACCAGTGCATGAATCTGCCTGGATGTGTTTCACCTTTTCTTTACCATCTGATTGTGCACCCTTTCATATTCTGGTTTGTCTCTAGACCAGCTGTTTTATTTTATTTTCAGATTAGCAGAGTATAGAGCCAGTATGATGGATGATTCAGGGCTGAGAAAGGAATACATTGTTTCCAAAAAGCAGTATCTTCAAATACAGACATAACTATTCTTGCTTTCTATTATTAATTGGGTCAAAAGTCTGTGACATATGAAAACATAACAGAGGACACACTATCTCTTTTTTGTTTCATTGGCTCTCAACCTCAGTGTGTCATTTTGGAGGAGAATTTATATGTAGCATTCATGAAACTCAATAACACTGTGATAAGTGCATTCAAGAGGGAAAGATTAATAAATCCTTGCTCTCACCTTTCAAGGAGTTTACATTCTAGTTGGATAGACTAAAGAGATAAAAAGTACAGAAAAAATATAGGTCCATGTGTCTAGGAGGAGAAGAAGCAGAGAGAAGCCTGAGAGTTGGGTGGATGTCAGAGCTGAACCATGATCTGGAGGCAGAAGCATAAAGTAAATGGAAGAAGGGCTGCTTTAGAAACAGTTTATGTTAGAGTCATTGATGGATTTGAGGATAGGAGACTAAACAAGATCAAGGGTGAGACACTACCCATACCTGGCCGTCCAATTAGGGTAATGTCATTCCAGCTTACTTCCCTTTATCATCAAGATATAATCCAAGAATGAGTCACAGAATATGAGGTTGCCAGGTCTGGGATCAGCAAACTATAGCCCACCACCACCTGCTTCTGTATGGCTCGTGTGGTAAAACTTGTTTATAAATGATAGAAAATATTTAAAGAATATTTCATAACACAACTTATAAAGCCAAGTTCATCAGCAAAGAACACAGCCTCGCATCAATGTCTTTACATATTGTTTGCAGCTGCTTATGTGAAATGACAGCAGAGCTGAGTAATTGGAGCAGAGACTGCAAGGACTGCAAAGCCTAAAATATGTACCACCTTACCCTTTTTTTAAATGTATTTATTTTTAAATGGAGGATTATTGCTTTAAAATATTGTGGTGGTTTCTGCCATACACCATCATGAATCAACCATAGGTATACATATGTCCCCTTCCTCTTGAACCTTCCTCCCACCTCCCATGCCATTGCATCCACTCTAGGTTGTTTTTTGAGCTCCTTGCATCATATGGCAAACTCTCACTGGCTGTCTATTTTACATATGGTAATGTGTATGTTTCAATGCTACTCTCTCAGTTCGCCCCACCCGCTCCTTTCCTCACTGTGTCCAAAGTCTGTTCTCTATGTCTGCATGTCCACTGCTGCCCTGCAAATGGGTTCATCGATACAACCTTACCCTTGGAGGAAGTTTGCCTAACCCAGCCCTAGTTGGTAGGGTCCTTAGATGTCCATGCAAAGAGTTGCTGACAGAAAGTAAAGATGATCCTTACTATATATGTTGAGATCCAACAGCCGATAAATCAAAGTGTTTTTCCCACATATCCACTACTTTTTACTTTGTGTACAATAAGACAAAATTGGCCAAAATTTCTCTAGTCACTGAAATCATAAATGCTATCATTTAGATAGTAGAAGGTGATTATTTTCCATGTTTCCAACAAAAGAGCTAAAGAAAATGGATTTAAGGCCTAAGGATTTCAGATATATTAAAAAAAAAAAAAAAAACATTCCTACCAACAGGAAGAAGGTTAACATGGGTATGAAAGAAGGTTGGGCATTCATTTTCTCTTTGTTACTAGAACTTCCTGCCTTTCCAGCTCAGGAAATAAAATAAGATCATGCCACCTGGAAGAGCCAAACAAATATGGCTGTAAATACTGTCTCTTCGAACTTCCCCTGGTGGTCCAGCGGCTAAGACTCCATGCTTCCGAAACTGCAGGGGGTTTGGGTTCAACCTGTGGTCAGAGAACAAGATCCCACATGACACAGTGAAAACATTCCACATGCTGCAGCTAAAGACCCAGTATGTTGCAATTAAGACCCAGGAAAGATAAATAAAATATTTCTGAAAACGATACACTGTCTCTGTCTTCCAAGTAGGATTCTGTATGTAGGACAAGGATGTAGAGAAATCTCACTATTTTGTCCCAATGCTGACGACAGTATAACGAGGTTATATAAAGAGATCCCTTAAAGAGACTAAAATTCATGCTTATTCCTGCAGCCTCCTTGCCAAACCTTTGGGCCTAAGAACACCTCCATTGCCTCTAGCAACAGAGCACAGAAGCCAACCAGCCTCAGTCTGATGTGAACATTGTCACTTACCTTCCAGCTTAAGGAAGGCTGATTGATGTCCATCTCTCAAAGAGATCTACATCCTAATCATCAGGAAACTCTGTGAATGTGACATTGGCTGTCAAAGGGAACTTTGCAGGAACTTCCCTAGTGATCCAGTGGTTAAGACTTCACCTTCCAATGCAGGGGATAGAGGTTCAATCCCTGGTTGGGGAATTGAGATTCTGCATGCTGTGCAGCCAAAAATACAAGAAAATACAAGATTGTAACAGATTCAATAAAGACTTCTAAAATGGTCCACGTCCAAAGAAAAAGAAAAAGAAAAAAGAACTTTGCAGATGTGATTAAAGGGACAGACCCTGAGATCCCGGAAGTTATCCTGGATTATCTGGGTGAGTCCTAAATATAATCACAATTGTCCTCAAAAGGGGGAGGCTGAGAAGGGTTTGACCACAACAGAAAAAGAAGGTCATGTATCAACTGAGGCAAGATGCTATGCCCTAGGCTTTGAAGCTAAAAGAAGGGGCACAGAACCAAAGAATACAAAGAATACCTCCCTAGAAGCTAGAAAAGCAAAGAAAAGTTTTCTCTCTGAGAGGCTCCCGAGGTATCTCAACCCTGCCATCACCTTGATTTTAGCCCAGCAAAACTGATATTGGACTTCTGACCCCCAGAACGGAAAGAGAAGAAACGGGTGTTGCCTCAGGCCAACAAATCTGTGGTAATTTGTTTCATTGGCCATTGGAAACTAACGTGTATCTTCCCCACACTTCAGTTTTTTCACGTGTAAAAACCTGGATAACAAAGGACCTGCCACAATGGGTTTAAGAGAGGTAAAATTAATTCTTATACATAGAGGCAGCAGGAAGAGGGGGTGGGATAAGGTGCTCCGCTGATATACAAAATTAACAGTAATGCCAAAAATTCAGTAGTCGAGATAAATAGCATTTGAGTGCAATACATTTTTAAAAATTACCATTAATGAAAAAATCCTTAACTAGCAAAATATCAAAATTTTAAATAAATACAGGATCTGTATGCTAATTTTTCCTTTTGCCTCAGGCTCCACCATGGCTCAGCATGGCACTTCTAGTGATACTGTCATTATTTAAAATACTGATATTTTGTTCATCATGGATTCTTCAGTATTAATTTTAGTATTCATTCACCCTGGCCCACACTAAGTACAGAGTGCTTAGAATAGTGCCTGGCATCTACCAGGTACTTCAAAAGATTTTAGCTGTTATTACTGCTTACTTCTTTCAAGAACTCCACCAGGTTATTCAACAACTCTAGCTTACAGTCACCTGACAGAAATCAGAATAGACTTCTCTAATCAAATGAGCCGACTCCAAGCTACCCGATTTGTATAATGGGGAGTTTAATTCTCTGTCTAGCACCGCTGAGCACCAAATCCCTTCTATGCCTTTTCTCTGCACCTTGACATCAGTCCTAGGGGCTAGATCCTTAAAGAAATCAGAAGGTTCTAAATGGAGGCCGCAAGAAAAGAGGAAGACAACTTGAATCCCCATCTCCTTCACTATCCTATGATATTATTCAATGAGGCAAAACTACAGGTAACATTTATTAAGTGCTTAGGGCTTCCCAGGTGACACTGATGGTAAAGAATCGGCCTGCCAGTGCAGAAGGTGCAGGAGATGTGAGCTCAGTCTCTGGATCAGGAAGATCCCCTAGAAAAGGAAATGGCGACCCACTCCAGTACCCTTGCCTAGAAAGTCCTATGGACAGAGGAGCCTCGTGGGCTACAGTCCATGGGGTCACAAACAGTCGGACATGCAATTCAATTATAAAAAACCACACATCAGCTTATATTTACATTATTCAGTTCAAAATATTACTTTTAACAACTTTGAGAAATTTAATTACCCTTTTATTATTGGGGTATAATTGCTTTGCGTTTATTATTGGAGTACAACTGTTTTGCACTGTTGTGTTAGCTTCGTTGTTTCTGAACAATGAAGTCAGTCAGCCTTGCATATACAGCCTACTGTGAACTGCAAATGCAAGAGATCTAGGTTGTGCACTCTTTGCGAGAATCATCTTGAAACCATCCCCTTGCCCCATTTTGTGGAAAAGCTGTCATCCACAAAACTGGGCCCTGGTGCCAAAAAGGTTGGGGACCACTGCTTTGTATGAATCTAAACTTCTAAGAGATTGATACTTTGATTATTGGGCTTCTGTGGTGGTTCAGTGACAAAGAATCCACCTGCCAGTACAGGAGACAAGAGTTCAATCCTTGGGTCAGGAAGATCCCCTGGAGAAGGAAATGGCAATCCACTCCAGTATTCTCACCTGGGAAATCCCTTAGACAGAGGAGATTGGAAGGCTACATTCCATGGGGTCACAAAGAGTCAGACATGACTTAGCAACTAAACAAAAACAACTGTTACTATCCCCATTACATAGATAATAAAAATGAGGCATAAAAAAGTTAAATAACTCACAGCCAGAGAATGAAACACTAAAACTCATTTTTTTTTCCCTCCATGTCTACACCTTCTTCCCATGTGCCCCATTCACCCTGATGCTTATTTTGACCTTTTCCCATTCATTCCCTTTGCCCAGGAGAAAAGTGGCACTTTGGTTTGGCTCTTTTGTCAGCTGCTGCCCTGTTAAGATGTTCAGTTTTTCACTAAACTCTTAATTTATATTAAGGCCCAAAGACCTTGCTTTCAACTCTGTAATCCTTTGTCATTAATTCAAGCCACCACTTCCCTTTATCAGACTCAATAGCTAGAAGAATCTATGGAACTTGGGCTCCACCAGAAGCATTCCTCTTAGCATGTCCCCAGCTTTCATCTGTTGAAAGGGTGATCAATGTTTCCTCTACTTACTGCCCCAGTTTCTCCCGTAGTCAGCGGTAGTGTCTCTGTCCTTAACATAAACACAGACACTTTTGTTCCCATTCCATGAAAAATAGCAAGGAATTCTCAACATCCTCAGTGGTAGTCCTACATTCCGTAAATCCTCAGGTTCAGGCGCAAAACCATTGTTCACCTTGAGAATGCAAGTCACTTCCAACATGGTGCCCTGAGACTCATCATCACAACCTTCTCCACTTTGATCTGGTCTTTGCCATTCCTGCCCCATTGTGACAACCAGCCTCAGTCAAGGTTCAAAGACCTCTCTCCAAGGCTGGAATAACACTTCTTAGAACTTCAACTGTACACGAGCGACTTCAGTGTTGCATGTAGTCTCAGGGTTCTCCAGAGAGTCAGAACCAACGGGTACATAGATATACAAGGTACAGGGCTTCCCAGGGGTGCTAGAGGTAAAGAATCCACCTACCAGTGCAGGAAAACTGGGTTCGATCCCTGGGTTGGGAAGATCCCCTAGAGTAGGAAGTGGCAACCCACTCTAGTTTCTTGCCTAGGAAATCCCATGGACAGAAGAGTCTGGTGGACTACAGTCTATGGGGCTACAATGAGTTGGACACAACTGAGCAACTAAGCACAAGGTTTACACAGATATGCAAGAGGGAGTAATTATAGGAATTGGCTCATGTGATTATGGAGGTTGAAATATGGCGTTGCATGCTGTCTGTAATCTGGAGAACCAGAAGTGCCAGTGGCATAATTCAGTCTGAGTCCAAAGGCCTGAAAACCAGGGAGACTAATGATATAAGTCCTGGTATCTAAGAGAACTAAGAACTTTTTTTTCTCCCTTTTATTGTTTTTGCCATACAATGACATGACATCACCATGGGTTTACATATGCTCCCCCTCCAGAAACCCCTCCCTCCCCCCTCCCTCCTCCCTCCCCCTGGGACATCTCGGTGCACCAGCCCCGAGCATCAATCCTCGGCTGGCGATTGATTAGACATATGATAATCAACATGCTTCAATGCCCTTCTCCCATATCATCCCACCCTTACCCTCATCCACAGAGTCCACAAGTCTATTCTATACATCTGCGTTCCTTTTGCTGTCTCGCATGTTGGGTTCTCGTTACCGTCACTATGGTCCTTCTTCTCCATGTCCTCCCTGTGCCGTTTGTCTGCAGAAAAACTTTAGCCAAAGATTAAGCTCAATCAGGAAAGTGACAAAATACAGAAGCAAAGGAAAGCAGTCAAACAGACCAAATAGCAGTAGTTTAGTCATTAAACAAAGTCAAGGACCTTTAGTTCTTCCTCAAGGGCTATAGATAACATTCTGAGCCATATCCTTTGGGATGTTTTTTAGATACTGAAACCCCAACCAGACGGAAGAATTTAACTACCTGATAACCAGACTATAGCCATGACGTGTGTGTGTGTGTGTGTGTGTGTGTGTGTGTGTTAATCACTCAGTCATGCTCAACCCTTTGTGACCCCATGGACTCCTCTGTCCAAAGGATTCTCAAGGCAAGAATACTTGATTGGATTGCCAGTTCCTTCTCCAAGCCATGACATAAACTGCCATAATTCCAAGAACTGACCTCAAAGAAACAAGAACACACCGATCCTGAAACTATAGATTACCTGTACCCAAGCAATCAAGAAGATGCCAATCAGACCACTGAATCATCAATTTCAAGATGAGTATCAGAGCTGACTGTGCTGTTTCTGCATGTAGCCCCCTCCCTCTGCCTACATACTCCTGAAATTCCACTTTAAAGCTCTTGCTCCCTGATTTTCAATAGGATGCTCTCTAGATGAGTCCACCCTCTCCCTGCCAGTTGTCAGCCTCTGGAATAAAATAAACTTTCCTTTCCAACAAGCTTGCCTCTTGAATATTGGTTTTTGAGCAGCGAGCAAACAGACCTGAGTTTTGGTAACACTCTGATGTTCAAGAGCAGAAGATGATGGATGTCCCAGCTTAAGAAGATAGAAGAGTCAGGCCCCCAGTGGATTGGATGATGCCCACATATATGATGAGAGTGGATCTTCTATGTAATTATCAATTCAAATGCTAATCTCGTCCAGAAACACCTTCATACTCACACTCAGAAATAATGCTTTACTGGCTCTCTGGACATCCCTTAGCCCAGTCAAGTCACATAAAATTAACCATCACAGATATCTCATCATTTCTACTATAAGATGAACAGCCTTCTGCACAACTGGTCACAACATATTAACCTATGGAAGAATGATCAGACTTGGGGCCACGAAGCTTTTCTCACAGCCAAGGAACCTGGGCATATCAGAATGTCCACTCTCATTGCTCTAGAGCCCCAATGAAGCCTTTTCCACATAGTGTCCTTTCTTGATATCTTATTAGGAATAAGACTCATGAGAAAAAAAAAACCTCTTAGACAACTACATATATGTTCTGTCTCTGGTATAGATATGTGCTGAATTTCAGCCTCCAAATTCAACCATTGAAAAAATACATATTCTACTAAAAATTTTTTACTCGGTTCTTAAGTTTTTGGAGCTTCTATACTGTTGGAAATGGCAGAAATGTAATCTCAGGATATCTCTCATCTCTTATCTGTAGATGTTTATGTTGAGGGGAATAGCTTAATGCTAAAATATCGGGGTGGACCAGAGGGAAGAGGTGGTCTCTCTCTGTCCTAGGTAATGAGTAGTGGATGACTTCTATTCCTATTCACATGGCTCTTTCAGGCTTGGTAATGCAGTGCTGGTTCCCTACCACACCCACAAGTACGGGATTCACTCCACTCTTTGGGGAACTGACATCTCTCTGTGTAGGCAGCCCCTTAGCAATGTGTCTTCATAGCTCCTCCCATCAAGAATGGAGACTCTGTGTCCTAAGTTCCATAGCGAGACTGCAGCTTTCAAAGATGCATTCCTTTCAACAAAATAGATGTGAAATCGAGCTCTGCTTAACGATTGAAAATGGAGCTTTAGGAGGGAGTTTATTATTAGTGCTTTCAAAGTGGTCCTACTGTCACTTCTCTGCTGCGGGTATATTTTCCTTCCTGGAATTGTATTTTTAAATTTCAATACATCAAAATGAATGAATGAATAAATAATAAAATTATAGTACTGTCCTTAAGGGGGAAGATGTTCAGTCACTCAGTCATGTCCGACTCTTTGTGACCCCATGGACTGCAGCACACCAGGCTTCCCTGTCCTTCACCATCTCCCAGAGTTTGCTCAAACTCATGTCCATTGAGTTGGTGAGGCCAACCATCTCATCTTCTGTCACCCTTTTCTCCTCCTGCCTTCAATCTTTCCCAGCATCAGGGTCTTTTCCAAACTGGGAGGAAATAGGCAAATAAATATGATTTGATTTTTGATTGAAAAAAAAAGAATGGAGGCTCTTTCTCTCTCCTAAATTTGGGGTCAGCTTCTGACTTGCTTTGGCCAATAGAATGTGGCAGAAGCGATGCAGTGGTGGTTCTGACACAGGTCTAATGAGGCATTTTGTACATCTGCCCTCCCTTCTGGTACCCTACTGCCACCGAGTGAAGAGGCTAAGGCTGGTCTGCTGGATGATGGGAGGTGCAGAGCCAAGTTTCTCATCCCCCAGCTGATGACAACCATCCACTGACAGCTAACTACAAACCCATAAGCCAGCCCACCCATCAGCCAATCCTGGCTCAGATTGCAGAACTAGGGCAATTATAAATGGTTTCTGTGCTAGTCACTGAATTTTTGAGCAGCCTGTTAGCAAAGGCAAACAGGTAGTGTTTTTCACAGCATTTTGCTACAAATCCTCTGAATTTCCCTTAAGTACTAGACTTGAGACATTTCCCTCTTCTCTCTCCCCTCAGGATATAAAGCTGGAGTCAACAATCTGATTAGATTACAGGAAATAGGAGGTAAAAGATGAAATACCTCAAGAAAAGCAAGCCAACAAAGAAAACCTGTGATTATATCCTAAATACTTTACCAAGTACAATATTTATATAATATCTGCCAGAGATTTAGGGCCACTGGTTCTGAGAGACTGTTCATCTCAACCTCATCAAAGTTGACTTCTATAGCCAAAATCAGTTATGATGTTTTTTAATTTATACTCGTCCATGTGTGCAATCATGTTATATCATAACAAACATCGTGAGTTTTGGTCCTGGGTCAACACTTAGTGAATCTGGGGAAGTTGTTCCTCCCCAGATATTTTCAAGGGGCACTCACATTGGCTGATCTAATCCAGTGTGTCCATTTGGGTTAATATTACCAAGAAGAATGATCAGTTTCCCAAATGCCCAGCATCCTCTACTGACTTCAACACACACACACAAACTATCACCCAGACTCTGCATTTCAGAGTCAGTGGTAGTAGGTCAAACCAGACTTACTTGCATCACTACATGCTAAGCCCAGGACCAAATCTTCCCCACTCATTTTCTCCAAATTTAGACATAGTCCTCTCTCTTAACTCTCCAGAAGAACAGAAAAAGGCTTAGACAGGCAGCCTCGGGAATCCCAAGCCTATTTCCTCCCTTAAAGGGAATGGCTCAGTATCAGTCCCTACATTCAACCATTCATGAAATATAGCTTACCTCCTGTACCACGTTAGCTTTAGGAGCCTTTCAAAAAAAAAGGCAGATTCACAGCTAAAGAGATTCACAGCTAAAGAGAACTAACTAGTATCACCAGTGGAGAGAGGGAAGGGGGAGGGCAAAACAGGGATCGAGATGCAAACTGCTATGTATAAAATATGCAAGAAACAAGGATATATTGTACAGCACAGAGAAATATAGCCATTATTTTGTAATAACTCTAAATGGAATACAATGTATAAAAAAGTTTGGATCACTATTTTATACACCTGAAACTACTATAATATTGTATATCAACTATACTTCAATAAAAATAATAATTCATAAACAAATAAAGAAATGCTTGATTTGTTCTAGCATACATACTCCCAGGTAGGAAACAATAACTAAATAAGTTAATATTTCATTGGGAGGAAACCACTCAGTCTTTTTTACAGCATGAGCCAGAGGAAAATACTCAAATTACATGAGCAAAGAGCAGAATCAGGATATACACAAGTGGAAATCTCAAAGTTCTCTCCAAGAATCACAGGTGGCTACTGGCCTTCTGTTTGCAGAACCAAGGATGTTCCCCTCAAAAGCCATTTAACTTCAAGCAATTGCAGTTTTAATCTCCTGAAACTAAAGTTACTGAGGCTTACCTACTGGCTCACATTGCAGGCAGGTGAAGAATGACTGCAGTCCCAGAGACCCAGATTCAACCCTTGGGTTAGGGAGATCTCCTGGAGCAGGAAACACCAACCCACTCCAGTATTCTTGCCTGGAGAATTCCATGGCAGAGAAGGCTGGTGGGCTACAGTCCATGGGGTTGCAAAGAGTTGAACACGACTGAGCAATAAACACACAACAAAACTGCACCCTACAAAGGCAGTCCTCTGCCTAAAACTTTTTTAACTCATTGCTTCTTCTTGGGAATTTCAGTATGACATTTGCTCCTTCTTGATCTTTAAGATGCGGTTGTTTATGTCTGGGATGTTTGTTGTGCTGCTCTGCCTTTGAGCTGTGTGTTCATTACATTATTCTCTGGTCTCATACTTCTGGCCACACGTAGAATATTGTCAGCATGGATTATCTACTGAAAAAGACAGGCACTAAAATCCTACCCTTTAAAGAGGAAAGTAGTTCTAGTCTCCTCACCTCTGAATTTCTTCATGTGCTCAGTCGCTCAACTGTGTCTGATTCTCTGCGGCCCCACGAACTGTAGCCCCCCAGGCTCCTCTACCCATAGACTTTTCCAGGCAAGAATACTGGAGTCTGTTACCATTTCCTACTCCAAGGGATCTTCCTGACCTAGGGATTGAACCTGCGTCTCTTACGTCTCCTGCATTGGCAGGCAGATTCTTTAACACCAAGTCACGTGGGAAGCTGTCAGATTTCTTCATGGAGCAGCAGAAAGTCAGAAGTGCTGGCCAAAAAGTGCCGTAGGGCCAGTGCGGGACAGATCCAGGCCTCCAGAGTGACACCGCTGTGGTCTTTTATTCACTAAACAAAGTAGCCTTCTTTCTTTGAAAATGAAAAACCAAACAAAGCAAATCTTCAGGAAGGTTTCCCATCTTCCAATCTCTTGAGAACGTGGCACTCCCATACTTATCCCTCTCCCCAGACTTCAATAAGTGATCATAAACATTTACCCCATGACAAATTACTACTTGAAAAATGTCTTTTTCAAATTTAGACATCTTCTACAAAGCAAGAGGGCACATTTCCATGCCAGATGCCTTACCTCCCAGAATACTAAGCCCATTTAGTAGAAAAGAAACTCAGCTGGGGTTCGGAAGAACAGAATCTTTGGTGGTTCCTGTCGTTGAATTACAAAGCAAAACAATGAAAGATCTGTACAAGAAGACATTGTCAATAACTAATGAACAAAGCTGAAAGGCAAGATAGGTCCACAGCTTGGGAAATGCCCGAGTCTTTTCTTTTTCAGCATTGTTGGAAAACTGTTAAAAACATTATGTCTAATTTCGCTTTCACATTTGTATAATAAAAATGGCTGCATTATATAGCATCCATTATTTTTCTACTCTGAGTGCATTAAGTCAAGAGCATCTCCAGGTTCACTCATCACCTAAGGAGGTATTTGCCTGTGATTTTTAAATATGGTAGTGTATGTTTTTCTCTATCATAGCATCTTTCCTACAAAATGCACTTAAAAATATGACTCTGGGTTAAATAAATAATAATGCTGATAGAAAAAAAATGAACTGGTGTTAGGCAAGAAAGGAAAAGATAATCTCAAGCTGAGTTCTCAAAAGAACTGTGAAGTTAATGAGGCAGACACGTGGAGGAGGAGGACTGCAAATGACAAGTGTGACAGAAAATATTTCCGTGCCAACAGATTTTTCTCGGGGAAAGAAAATGACAGGAAAAGAGGAAAAGTTTAAAACTAACAGCCATATCTTTTCATGCACAAGATAGGACCAAAGAACTTATTTTCATAGGCGAAATAATGAGGGTGAAATAAAAATCAAAAATGAATAGAGTAGAAAAGACAAGATGCCAAGTCAGTGTTATCCAGGACACACAGAATATTTCAGGTTACCTGTTCCCATTCTCTCCCCAACATACACAGTTTGTTCCCCATAAGGTGATGTAGAGAGAAACCCAATAGAAGCCTCATGGATGCCAGAAGGAATGTGAGGTTCACTCTGTGATGCAATTGACAATTTCTTACTGTTCTTCCCCAAACTAGTCTTCATTTTATCTGTTTTCAAACCTTCTTTACAAAAGAATCTTTCTCCATCTTTGCCTGTGACCACGCCTCATATGTGAAAATCTGTAATAGGTCAAAATCATTCCATTCACTCTAACAGCATCTTTCATTTCTATCCAGAAGGAAAAATGGGATTGGCAACCTCACAAATGACCCTTTATGGCAAGGTTATACTAGGTGCCACATACTTTAAAATGGGCAGAATTTGACCAATTATCACCAATGGGCTAGCAGAGTTATGAGTTTCTATTATTATATCTTCCTCCCATTTACCACACTGAAGTCTTTCCTATTCACCAGTTTATCAAAATATGATACGATGTCTAGATGTAAGGAGGCACTGAAATGTTTAGGTCTAATTCATCTCTTTTTGTAATATCTATAATCGATCAGTTTTATTCTTTCTATCCAACTTGAAGCTTAAGCTCCAATACTTGGCACCTGATGCAAAGAACTGAATGGGAAAGACTGAAAGCAGAAGGGATGACAGAGGATGAGGTGGTTGGATGGCATCACCGACTCAGTGGACATGAGTTTGAGCAAGCTCCGGAAGTTGGTGATGGACAGGGAGGCCTGGCGTGCTGCAGCCCATGGGGTCGCAAAGAGTGGACATGACTGAGTGACTGGATTGAACTGATCCAACTTGATCAAGATGTATCCTGTATATTTAAAAGAATTTCTGATCACAAATGATGGAGAAATACTGTGGAATCTAAAATTGATTACCAAGTCATTCATCTGCCCCCCCTCCTTTTTTTTTCTTTTCATTTCACAAATATTTATTGAGCACTTCTTATGCATCAGGAATTGTGTTTGAGGTTGGAGATATCAAGATGGGGACTAAGTTCCTTCCTGCCTTTGAGCAGTTCCAGTAAGTGGAAGAGACACTCTGTATATTACTTATTGTGGTAACAATGTGATGTGTCTTTCAGACATAGGGACTTCTCAGAAGGTAGCAGGAGCAGCTACGAGTTCTCTGTTTATCCAAACTCCATTGCTCTGCTCACTTGTCCTTTTGAGAGAGTGTCCAGGCTCCCTTCATCTGGAGAGGGGATGGGAAAACAATGGTCCAGAGCAGCCTCGGCAGCCCTGCCTGGCACCTGCTCTCCGCTGCCCCCTACAGGACCCGTGGTGAAAGTGAAAGTGAAGTCACTCAGTCGTGTCTCTCTTCGCGACCCCAGGCTCCTCCGTCCATGGCATCTTCCAGGCAAGAGTACTGGAGTGGGGTGCCATTGCCTTCTCCAGCAGATCTTTCCGACCCAGGAATTGAACCGAGGTCTCCTGCATTGCAGGCGGATTCTTTACCAACTGAGCTCTCAGGGAAGCCTTGGTGAATAGGCCCTTTTATTCCCAGGGACAGCTTCTTGGTCCTAACCCGGAACAAATCCACATCTTTTAAAACACAACTTCTGAATTTAGCCAACTGAATTTAGGAAGGAAACAGAAACTGTACCACCAAGTCAAGATCTGTAGGAGCCCTAAGTGGCTAGCTGGACCATGGACAGTAGCCCGCCAGGTGCAGGCTGACCTCTGCCTAGGCATGAGCAGCGAGCGAATGATTAAGTGACCATTTTACTAGTTTCTACAGGAAAACATTTTTCTGTGTCCGCTAGCATCCTGTGTTAGAACCCACGGGTCTTTTGTTCGTCTCTTCTGAAAAGTGACAGCAGAAGTTTAAAAAGAAGAAATTATGTGCGAATGTTTCTTTTTTTTCTACTGAAAAAAAGTCATTTATGTCTCCATCTCTTTCCTGCCTGAAAGAATAAGGAATACAACCAAGAGGGCAGACACTGGAGCAGCACTGAAGGAGGACAGCCTTTAGGGAGGCACAGAGGCCCTGAGAGGGAACATTGGTGCCCAGTTCGGGAAAGCTTTCCCTCAGTCATCATCCTTCCTCACAGTCTTGAGAAGAGCTATACAAAAATCACGCTTGCGGGTCAGCCATTGACTGTGGCTCCTTCTTCTTTATCTCGGGGCTGGTACCAGCCCAAGGAAGTCAGGCTCCACAGTGTTTCCTTCCAAATCCCCCTACCCCATTCCCTGTCAATCTGTTTGAATATTCATTTACGGGAATGTGTGTTTCTTCTAAATAATGTAATATTCCTATTTCTAAAATTATTTCTGCTTTTTACTTTTTCACTCCATTTTTTTTCTCTTTCCCTAGTCAACCCCTCAACTGTGCATACAATCCAGATTCTTCCATGGCTCCTATCAGTTCCACTTGAACCACTTTTCACACAGGTCTCACAAGCTGTTGCCTCCTGATTTTTCCAAACGATGCAAAACGAAGCTCACAACCAGCCCCAACCCAAGGCATGCTTCCCTACACACGATTTGCATGTGATTTTTAGCTTTTGTTGTACCTTTAGAAGCTGACCCTCTCAGGCTTCTATAGCATGGAAGAGAAAATCGCTTTCTTAAAATTCATCTCAAAATCACAATAACTAGTAGTTAATGAAAGGACCAAAGGGAATTCCTCAAAGCTTCCTCACTAGTCTCAGAAATTCCAGGACTGCCTCTCATGATGCCTGTGGACTTCAACTTCAGCTCCACGTGCTGTCTGTTGCCTGGACCAGAAGAAGCATCCTGAGGCGGTGTCCCTCCATGGTTTACAGACTCTCAGAGAACAGGAGTTGGAGGCAGTCCCACTGCAAGTCTGGGTACCACATTGTTTGCCCAGCAGCCATCCCGAGGTTCCACTCTGCCTAGAATGCTAGGGAGATGCTCTTGGTCATGTTTCTGTGTCCTGAAGTTGCTCTGCTCATGTTTCACTTCACAAAAAGTTCTTAAGCTTCCAGCTTAAACTCCTCCCTTATTAGACTTCAGAATTAGCTCTGCAAACTCTAGAAAAGGAGTGGGACACATATCCCCCCTTTACATACTCCGATGATCTTTCTTCTCTCCTTCCCAAATGCTTTTGCCCACAGTAGGATGAATGGTGACTGCCCCCCCCCCCAACAAAGATATGTCCAAGTCTCAACCTCTGCTACCTATGAAAAGTGAAAAAAAGTGAAAGTGTCAGTCACTCAGTCATGTCTGACTCTGTGAAGCCCACCAGGCTCCTCTGTCCATGGAATTCTCCAGGCCAGAATACCAGAATGGGTAGCCATTCCCTTCTCCAGGGGATCTTCCGAACCCAGGGATCAAGCCCAGGTCTCCTGCATGGCAGGCAGATTCTTTACCATCTGAGCCACCAGGGAAGCCCGTGAATATGATCTCATTTGAACACAGAATGTTTGTGTATCTTTGCAGACCCGGGAGAGGAGACCATGCAGAGATGGAGCAGCAGAGACTGGCGTGATGCTTCCGTAGCAGCAGCCATCAGAGGCTGGAAGAGGTGAGGAAGGACCCTCTCCTAGAGCCTGTGAGGGGGGTGCAGCCCTCCAGACAGCCTGAGTTAGGACTCTGGTCTCTGGAACTGTGAAAGAATCCGCTTCTGTTGTTTCAAGCTACCAAGTCTGCAGTCATTTGTGGTCGCTCTAGATAACAAATACAGTTCTCAGCCCTGAATTCTCAACCTTTTCTTCCACTTACTTGAGCCAGAAAAAAAGCTCGAGCAAATAAAAACCTGGGGGCAAGGGGTCATCTGTAACTACAAACAGCTGAGCACAAGCCCAGGATTCAACTGTGTTCTCTTAACAGACTGTTTTGTTTACATTCCTTAAAATTAAATGCTGTGTTTCTTACAGTTCTGCTTGTTAATAGACACTTGTTAGACAACCTAGGATTATGGCTAAAATTAATGTTCTTTTACTCCAACACTCATTTTGCAACGCAATTTACTCTGCCTTATCAACATGCAAAGCAAACCATCCTAAGCTGAAAAGCGTTGGGCCTATTGTTCTAACTCATGTCTGAATTCTCAAAGCCAGTATTATTAGGTCTTTTCAGAGTTTAAGAATTCCAAACTCTCTCAGCATCCTGACAGCAAGCCTCTGCTCTCAGGTTGTCCTCTGGAGCAAAAACATATTTGAATTCCTACTAACCTAAAAAATAACACCACCAACAGTAAAAAAAAAAAAAAAAAGAGTCTCTTTCTCTACTATGCTCTCCCTTAAACATCAAAAGAGAAATAATCTCCTGGGCTGTGATTAAAAGCATACACTTTGGCGTCAGCAGACCTGAGTCTCAGCTCCATGATTTACCAGGCTACTCTCTCCTTGTCTTGCATCTTCCTTAGCTGTAAGAGGAGAGTTTGCACAGTTTATAACCCAAGAAGGCAATGAGATGAGACAGCTTGAAGAACTGAGTGGGCAGATGGCACTTTAAATGACATATGGGGGCCTAGAAAGGAGGGCTAGGGAAAGGAAAAAAAAGATTTGGTATCCAAGGAAACACGTGAAGGACTCTGGGCCCTCTAGTTGGGCCAGCAAGGGATTTCCTGGGCATTAGGAGTGGCAGGAGTTGACTGAGTGGCCCCTGAGGCTGGCCCTACATGTCACGGATCACAGCACAAGGACCCACAACCCTGGGTAGCAGTGCAAGTGACAAGCAGGTCTCCAGAGATGTCTTTCTTCCTGCACCCAGAAAGCAGAGCATACAGTGTTCAAGGTCAAGAAAGACAGATCTGTGAATAGAGGCTTGGAGCATGTTGGAATAGAAGCCAAGATAGCACATCCAGGGTACTTGACAGTAACAGGAAGATCGCTCCATAAAGCAGATATACTCTGAGGTTTCCTGGGTGGGAATGAGTGGGTTTGTAAACAAAGCCTCCATGGGAATTCTCAATAGTCATAATATAGCCCACATTTATATTTGTGTAATTGTTTGCTCTGTACAAGAGTACTCTTCTTCTTTAGCAAAAGCCATTTCAGCATCCCTTTATGTGGACTGGGATAGAAGGTCACTCTGGGCCAAATCTTAAGTTTCATAGATGACTATTAGACAACGCTGGAGCATATCTTTTGCCCCCCAGGGTGGTGACAGAGAGACCTATAATTGTACTTAATGCATGTAATATACACTTTTTTGTATTAATTAAACACAACTATAATATCAAATTGATAAAAAAGACTTGTGTTTTTTAACCTGTTCTTGATATTTCTAGGCAGGCACAGAAAGGGGGAAATGGTACTGGCAAGATGTTACGAAATGAACCACCCAGGAGAAATTTTGAATGACAGCAAGGATGATGGTTCTTCTTGCAGTTATTCTTGTTTACTTGCTTCAGAGAGTGTTATGTGGATTAAAGTGAAAATGAGATTATAAAAGTGAAACTACAACCAAGATTCACAAATTGAAAGTAACACAATCTCTATTATTTTTCATTCAAGGTCACTTACATAGGAACTACATGCTTGGTTTGCCAATTCTGTGACCTGGCCCTCAGGTACACAGAAGATTTTTGATTAAAATTTTAATAACTAGCTTATTGCTTATAGGAGGTTTTTCAATGGCAAATAACAAATGGCTATGACTGTTAGATTCTGCTGATTCCCAGTCTTTCTCCCTCAAAGCACTTTTTTTTAACGTTTTATTTTATATTGGGGTATAGTTGGTTACCAATGCTGTTAGTTTCAGGTGTACAGCAAAGTGATTCAGTTCTACAGATACGTGTATCTATTCTTTTTCAAATTCTTTACCCATTTAGATTGTTACATAATATTGAGCAGAATTCCCTGTCCTATACAGTAGGTTCTTGTTGGTTTCAAAACACACACACAGAGATGCACACACACACACACGATACCCTTTAAATGAGTCATTGGGTGTTCATCTGTTTTACTAGAGCAGCTCTAAACAGAACACCTTGGTAAATTTTAGCATCTTTAAAACAAGAAAAGATAAGACTTTTTGTCTTCTTCCTATAATCCGTTCTGAATAGTTTTTGCAAGAATTCTTTTATCTGTGTCTCCAGTGAGTATAAACCCCATTTTACTTTTTCTTCCAATATTTTTTTAAAGAAATCAGCACAAAGAAAGGAAGAAATCACGACTGATGAAGAAAAACACCTAATGTGGCTGGGGTCCATGCACATGGAGCAGCATGTCATAAATGACCACTGTTCTCCTGAAAGTAAGATTACAGAATCACAGTCGGAAAAGAACTTTGGTGATCAACCTCTAAAACTAATACCCAGCACATGGCACCTTCTACCAAAGCTCCTGGAAATCTTCCTATGTGCTGAAAATCAGCATCTGTAGACCCTCCATCAGGAGCAAAAGTTGTGTTGTGTCTCCTATTGTTGTTAGAGTTGTAAAAAGCTAAGGAGGGAGTTTTAAGTACAGTGTGGCCATGTAATGAAATGCCAGTGTAAACAAGGTCAGGAGCAGAGAGAAGAAAGCGTGAGAGGATTTTACAGATTCTCCATCTACTGAAGGTCTGTCTCTCCCAGGCTTCTCCCTCCAAATTGTGTACACCTACTCCAAGCTTGACATTTGCCACATACTAGAGGGCATATGGAATAAGCCAGATTTCCGTACTTGAGGAAACTTAAAATCTCTTTGAAGGAATAAAACTAGTACAGGAACAGTTACTTTGAAAAACATTGCAGTGTAAATTTGTTGGATTTTAAATGCCTTAAAATATCATCAAAAAGAAGCTCAATGAGAACTCCTGGAATAATCTGGGAAAGCTTCAAGTTAAAGTGAGTGACTTCCATGGCAGATTCATGTCAATGTATGGCAAAACCAACACAATAATGTAAAGAAAATAAAAATAAATAAATACATAAAATCAGGAAATAAAATAAAATAAAATAAAGCGAGTGACTTAAGATGAGTCTTGAAACATGTGAAGCCTGTAGGTAGGAGTCAAACGCAGGACTTGCCAACTGGGGGAACCATGTGAAGAAAGGCAAACAGTGACCCTCGGAGTTTAGTATATGCAGTATATGACCACGTGTGACTTTGGCAGTTTTTATAGAGATGGTAGGTAATAGATAAGTAATTAGGTGGTAGAAAGATAGATCCCCTTCAGGGATCACAGCCTTGTCATGGCAAAGGGGTTGTAAAACTCAATGAAGCCACGAGTCATGCTGTGCAGGGCCACCCAGGATGGGGCAGCGACTGAACAACAACAGCAAATAAAAGAAATAAAGACAGATAAATGATGGATAGACAGACAAATGATAGATGGACAGATAGAAAGAGAGAAAGTACATAGGTACATAAGTAGATGATAAATGGAGGTGGGGAGAGAGAGAGAGAGAGAAAGGAAAGGAGGGCGGAAGGGGACAAATTTCTTGGGGCTCTACCACCAAGGACTGTTATTCAGAAAATCTTCACAGCAGTTCCAGAAATATGGGTTTCTGATTTATCTCCATGCATCCAAATGAAGAAGTGGCCGCAAGCCACACTCTGAAAAGCCCTAGATTGTCAGGTAGACTGACAACTCCCACTTGTTTTGCAACAGAGATGCAAAGAGACAGTGTGAGTTGAGATAGGCTTGCCCCGAGATAATTCTATAATACAGTGCTTTTCCATTTGTAAAGTACTGTCGTAGGTATAGTTTTACTGCAGAGAGAAAGGTGGTAACTCTTTTATTTCCATTTTAAATGTTGGATACCAAGGGGCAAAAATGTTTTGTGACCTAACCAAGACCAGAGCTAGCTAGTGGTAACATAACTGAGGTCTCATAATAACTAGACACTCATTCCATTAGACATAATTGACTTGCAATAATTTCCTTGCCCTAAATGGAAGTTGTTATTTTAGCATTCATTAAACTGAAGAAATATATAGACATATGTGCTGTGTGCAGCATGCTGTGCTTAGTCACTTAGTTGTGTTCGACTCTTTGCAACCCCATGGACTGTAGCCCTCCAGGCTCCTCTGTCCATGGGAATTCTCCAGGCAAGAATACTGGAGTGGGTTACCATGCCCTTCTCCAGGAGATCTTCCCAACCCAAGCAAGGATTGAACCCAGGTCTGCCACATTGCAGGTGAATTCTTTACCATCTGAGTTACCAGGAAAGCCCATATAGATATATAGGTGAATTTACATTTAATCAGAATGTTCAGCTGCCTATCCCAAAACTCATCTTATATTTGTTTTTCTTTCTATTATGTATTCATTCCGTCCTTCCTTTATTTCACAAATTTACAGCGCAGTTCCTGCATGCCTGACCAGATTCCAAGTTTGGAGGATAGAAATTGTCTCCCCAATGCATGCAGATGACATTAAACAAGTAACTACGATTCTGATTACAAATCTGTCAAGTGGGGAAATGCAGGTTACTATGGGGAGTAAACAACAGGAATGCAGAGAAGTCCCACCAGGCAAGTCAAGATACGGAGCTTCAGAGCTAAGGTACGAAAGGTAACCAGTAGTTTAAATGAGAACTTTCATGTTTGAGCAACGCAACACAGCATCTTCAGGAAGTGGAAAAAGATTTAATGGCTACAGCAAGTGAACAAAGAAGGACAAAGAGTTTGGTGAAGGAGGACCATTTGGCTGAGGCAGGCCATCTGGACATCCCACACTGCTGAGTGTCACAGAGGGTGTCCACTCCAGGCTCCATGGGAGTAAGTCTAGTAAGCTACAAGGTTCTCATAAGCTCTGGCAAGAACTTGTTCTTTTTCCTAAATTATAAGAAGCCATTGAAGGTCTTTAGTCAGGAAATGCTGTGATAAGAAATAGATTTTGAAAAAAAAAATTGTACTTAAGCACGGTCTCTGTTACAGAGAAGTAGAGTTAAAATGTTGACCAGGAGTTAAATTATCAGACCATTGCAGTGATTAAGGTAAAAATCAGTGCCAGCATGGACTAGGATTGTGGCAGTGTGGAAAAAGACAAGCAGATGAGCAGTGGAGATGTCTGGAAGCCAAAGTCAACATCCCAGAGGTGTTTGGACCCAAGATGAGGGACAAGAAATAGCCAAGGTTGACTTCCAATTGTCTGACAGATGGAAGGAAGGTGTTCACCATTCTCTCAGGCAGAAATGACTGGGAAAAGAGTAGTTTTGAAGGGGAAAAGGATTAGGGAAGATAATTAACCAAGTCTGAATTGTGTTTCTTTTTGTTTGCCTGGAGACCTCCTAAATGGAAATGTTAAGTAGACAACTGGATATACTAGTTGGGACTCCAGAGAGTGGTCAGGACTAGAGGTGGCGTTTCAGGAGCCATAAGCATGAGAGCAAAGGAGACCTCAAAGGAAAACATATGGAGTGAGAGGAGAAGAGAACATCAAGAGAATTCTCAGGCAATCCAGTAGCTGAGAGCTATGTAGAGATGAGTGGTGGCAAAGGATGAAGAGAAGCCAAGAGAAGAGAAGAGAAAGATCAAAGCCAATGTGGTGTCATGGATGCTATAGCAACATGGGCACACTAATGATGGTCCATTAAAATCATCATTGAAATATCTATATCCTTCTATCTCCAATAAGATGGAACCTAATACGGCCTGATAAGATGTACTCATTTACTGGTGGTGGTTATGGAACCTCATCTCACTATGTGTGTGAGTGTGTGTGTGTGTGTGTGTGTGTGTGTGTGTGTGTGTGCTTACTCACTCAACTGTGTCTGACTCTTTGTGACTTCATGGACTGTAGCCCATCAGGCTCCTCTGTCCAAGGAATTCTCTAGGCAAGAATATTTGAGTGGGTTGCCATTCCCTTCTCCAGGGATCTTCCTGATCCAGCTCTCCTGCATTGCAGGCAGATTCTTTACCCTCTGAGCCACCAGGGAAGTCCCAGGGAAGCCCATCTCACAATAAAACCATGATATTCTGGTCTCTTTATTTTTCAACCACTGGTAAAATATACCAGTCTCTTTGTAAGATGTTGAAAGAAAATATAACTGCTTATTTAAAAAAAATAGAGGGTTGTAAATAACCCTACACTCATCTGAAGTTTATTATTGAATTTGATCATTTATATCCTTTGTTTCTTCACTTACTGATTTTTGGCAATTTCATTCAAGAAAATAAAGTGTATCACTGTATGATTCCAATGAAATTATATTCCTCCATGGGATTAGCTCTGGATAAAATTTCAGCAAAAGAGAAAAGTAAAATTATGTAAATTAAAGTTTTTTAAACTATCTGTGGGTTTTGGTTTTTTTATATGAGCCCCATGTAGAGGTTTGTCTTCTTTCCAGTGAGATGATCTGTAGTTCAAGGTGAGAACAATTTGCCACCGAAGTTGATTTGCCTGGTGAGTTTCATTGATCCTTTTTGTTTCCTTTCCACATGTGTTTTAACAGAAATAGCAGGCTTACATGTAAAACCTCTCCAGAAAAGAGGACAGATTTTCCAAAAGGAAGGAATGAAGAATTAAACCTCCACGTAACTTCTACATTTTGCAGCTGTTAACAGAGGAGACTCTGCCCAATGATAAGATATCAATAAAAATAGTCTCCTCTTTCCATCCTGTCTCAATCATACAATTGTGAGTTTGAATTCAAAATCTTAAAATGCTACTATTTCTGTAGAGTGTTCTCCTAGCACGCTCCAGTGCCCTAACCCACGCTGCCATAGAATTTGTGAGGAAGATCTGTGTCCTGAGTACCTCGTTCCCATTGTTCTCTCATTCTGGGTCACTTCATTTCAGCAAGCATTTAACAAGGACCCTCTGGGTACTAAGCACAGGGCTGAGTGTGGTAGATGATATAAAGTATGTAAAGATTAAAGGGCTTCCCTGGTGGCTCAGGGGTAAAAAATTCACCTGCAATGCAGGAGATGAGGGTTCGACCCCTGGGTCAGGAAGATCCCATGGAGAAGAAAATGGCAACCCATACCAGTATTCTTGACTGTAGAATTCCATAGGCAGAGGAGTCTGGCCAGGCTATAGTCCATGGGGTCGCAAGAAGTTTGACATGACTGAGCAACTAAACAGCAAAGATTAAACGGTAGGATAAGGCTGCGGAAAGATGTATAAACATTATGAGCTCTGGAACCAAACCATCAATATCTTTTAATCTTTCAAAACTTCAGAATAATGATAAAAATCATCGCCAAGGTATGGAAAACCTTGACCATGGCCCCAAGCCACAAAAAGGTGGAAGTTACTCTAAAAGATGGGGGAAAGGGGTGGGAGTAAAGTGGAGAGGAGACACTGATGCTTAAAATATGCTTGGGCATAAGCTAAACATAAAATAACTCACATTTATTGAATGTTCACTGTGAACCAGCAACCACGCTAGGTGTTTCATATGAATAATCTCACTTTCCTTACAAGCAATCCTATGACTATTTTACAGGATTTTATACCCCATTTTATAAATGAGTGAAATAAAGTTTAGAAACATTCAATAAATTATGCAGAATCACTCAGCTGGTAAATGGCAGTCATTTAATAAGGAACCTGGGTTCTGAGCCACTATATAGAAGGACTGTCTCCCTCTCTCTCTCTCTGAAAATCTCACTTCCAGTCTGACCCTGCCACTAACCCTCAGGGCCCTTTTATCAGCTAGGTATACAGTGTCTAGGGCCCATGAAACTTTTAGGGACTCACAAAACTGTTTTAATTTTACTATTTTAATCTGAAGAAAATGTGAATGGTAATAAATATATAATAATAATAATAATAACTATCCAGTCTGGATTGCATTCTTCTTTATATCAATATAATCATTTTATATATATATATTCTGATTGAAGAAGGTAGAAGTATCCAGGACTCAGGAAAGTCAATGTTGTAGATACCATCTCCTGCCTAGTAAGCATCAGTTCAGTTCAGTTCAGTCACTCAGTCGTGTCCAACTTTTTCCGACCCCATGAACTGCAGCACACCAGGCTTCCCTGTCCATCACCAACTTCCAGAGTCCACCCAAACCCATGTCCATCGAGTTGGTGATGCCATCCAGCCATTTCATCCTCTGTCGTCCCCTTCTCCTTCTGCCCCCAATCCTTCCCAGCATCAGGGTCTTTTCCAATGAGTCAACTCTTCACATGAGGTGGCCAAAGTATTGGAGTTTCAGCTTCAACATCAGTCCTTCCAATGAACACCCAGGACTGATCTCCTTTAGGATGGACTGGTTGGATCTCCTTGCAGTCCAAGGGACTCTCAAGAGTCTCTCCAACACGCATGCTCTTATATAGACTCAAGAAAGATGGTACTGATGAACCTATTTGCAGGACAGCAATGGAGATGCAGACATAGAAAACAGACTTGTGGACACAGCGGAAGCAGGAGATGGAAGGAATTGAGAGAACAGCATGGAAATGTATATATTCCCATATGTAAAACAAATAGCCAGTGGGAATTTGCCGTATGATGCAGGGAGCTCAAACTGCTCTATGACAACCTAGATGGATGGAATGGGATGGGAGGGAGGTTCAAGATGGAGGGGATATATATATACCTATGGCTGATTCCTATTGATGTATGGCAGAAACCAACACAATATTGTAAAACAATTACCCTCCAATTAAAAATAAACAACTTTTTTAAAAAAGAAAGAAAGAGACAGAGGGTGAAAAGGCTGCAATGCATCATTTACTAATAGGCCGTGAATTTGAGAATACTCTGGGCAATTTGAAGGGCAGGAGAGCCTGGGGTTCTTGCTGCACATGGAGCCACAAAGATTCTCAAAAGACTGAATGAGTGCTGCTGCTGCTGCTGCTACTAAGTCCCTTCAGTCGCGTCCATCTCTGTGCGACCCCATAGACGATAGCCCACCAGGCTCCACCATGCCAAGGGTTCTCCAGGCAAGAACACTGGAGTGGGTTGCTATTTCCTTCTCCAAACCATGAAAGTAAAAATGGCAAGTGAAGTCGCTCAGTTGTGTCCGAGTCTTACCAATCCCATGGACTGCAGACTACTCTAGGCTCCTCTGTCTATGAGATTTTCTAGGCAAGAGCACTGGAGTGGATTGTGATTGTCTTCTCTGCCAAGTGACAGAACATCAAAAAACTGGTATTTTCAGGGGTTGGGAGATGGTTCAGATAGCATGTAAACACTTGCATTATACCTTGGGACAGTTATAAAGAACCAGTTTCTTTCTTTTTCTCCCTCAAAATGTATTTCTCACAATATCTTTTGAGAGCTTTCCAGAGAAGGAGAACTTGTGCAGATTCATGTGGTAACCTGAGATGGAAACATAACCCCACATGACACTTTGATTTCTACCTTGGTCTTAGGCAGAAGCAGGCATTGTCTGTAAATATCTTCTAGATCTGCCCAGCTTCTGATGTGATAGTGGGTATGGTATGTGATGATAAGGATGGGGTGAGTGGTAAACAACCTGATAGCCCCTCAATCAAACTCTGTAATCCCGGGAGAAGCATCTTTGACTTGTCTAAGCTAGTCACCTTTACAAATGGTTACAAGGGGTTACATTACTGAGCCTGGATGTTGGTAAGAGACTGGATCCATTTTGACTCTACCTTTGCCTTCTTGGTGAGTAGATGATTCTTCTGTTAATGCACAGTATTTGTCCTCAAGTGAAGTTTGAGGATTGTGGAAGTATGTGAATGCATGTGAAAGCCCCATAAAACTGAAGACCGGGAGTACACAGCATTCCTCTGTGAATCAGCTCTCAACATTTTTGGCTTTATAGATTAACACTATCAATGCATCTCAACTACTCATAAATTTCTTCTATGATAATTGTCACACAGAGTTGAGGACAGAAGACCTGTATAGTCAGCATCTTTGCAGATTGGTTGGTCTTGGACATTTAACGTACTATGTAAGAAGAATGTGAGCCATCTTATAACTTCTTGCTATTTGAACTGTCTGTCTGATACATTGGGAAGGAGAAAGGCAATTTCTACCATGTGGGAACAGAATTCCAGATTTTATTCTTGGTTTCTTTTGATTCCTAAGAATGTTCTTCATTATGGATGAGTGTGAAGCCTCCTATAGGAAGGTCATATCCTATTACAGGAAGGCCCAGGTTGAATCTTCAGGCATACACTTAGTTTTCTCTGGTACTGCCATAACAGAGAGTGGGTGTTTTGTTATTGCCAAACAGAGTATACATCTAAGGTCCCAATCAACTTCTGCTGGGCCAATTGGGAGAGTACCATAGTTTTTAAGTATAGTTGGTTGGAGTAGCTTGGCTATTACTGAAATGCCTTCAACTTTTGAAACTCATGCATTTATCTTTCACTTTGGAAATAGAAAGCAGACTTTTGAGTGGGCTTTTTAATTTGGGCCTCTTTATATTTTTGAATGAACCATTTCTTCAGCCAAAATTTCTAACATAAAAGTCGAAGAGAGAACTCAGACATACACTTGCAAACACATTCTTAATCTGATCCACACACAGACACAAACACAGTCACAAACTTATATGCTCAAAACAGAACTACAAAAGGAAAATAAAACACAGGGACTCACCAAGGGACACCTATGAAATTCACAGTGTTTCTCTGTTACTTGTTTCTACGCTTAATGTTGGAAGTTATTTTGTAGTTGAATGATTTCTCTCTAGTGATATTTTAAATCAGACTGTCTTAAAATATAAACCTTTTTTTTGAACTCCAGGGGATCTTAGAAATTTTGTATATAAGACTGTTCTGTGATTTGCTAAGATGAAAATAATGTTGTTTTGTAACAATACT
The DNA here is from genome assembly GCA_007570785.1 of Antilocapra americana. Taxonomy (NCBI): domain Eukaryota; kingdom Metazoa; phylum Chordata; class Mammalia; order Artiodactyla; family Antilocapridae; genus Antilocapra; species Antilocapra americana. The sequence continues at coordinate 21,871,282 of ML664170.1, read as the reverse complement.
GAAGTCATATTGCTCTCTTTAGGCTCTGCAGTTAAACATTTGCTTGTTACATTTTAAGCATTCGATTTCATCCTCTGACCTTCTCTCATCAATTTTTCTACTTTTTGTCCCAATCTTCTTCATTTACTTCACTTAATTTTTTTTCCTTTGGAATTTATTTTACTTTGTTTTATTTCTTTTATTGTAACAAATTCAGGAAAGACTATTTTCTTTATATTATTTTGTTGGCGTTGCCATACATTGACATTAATCTGCACTGTGTTCCCTTTCCATAACTCCACTACATCTTCCTTCCCGATTCCATCCCTCTTGATCATCCCGGTGCACCAGCCCTGAGCACCTTGTGTCATGCATCAAACCTAGATTGGTAATTCATTTCACATATGATAGTTTACATGTTTCAATGCCATTCTCCCATGTCATCTCACCCTCGTCCTCTCCCATAGAGTCCACTTAAGTTTTATTCTCATTTTTATTTTTTAGGCACAAATTATTGAATGAATAAGAAAGGAAAAGAAAATTGAATTCATGTACAATGTTTCCCTAATGTACTGACTTATATTCTTTGTAAGCTTTTGAAATAAAAGGTACTGATATGCTAAAAAAAAAAAAAAGAAAGAAAGAAAGACATATGCACACAAAAAAAGGGAAAAATAGAATGGCATGTTCTCCCTTTCTGAGCCCCTTCAGAATGAAAGTTACACTTAGATTATTTTTTCCCTTCAGTATAATAAAATAATAATAACCAACATTTACATAGTTTCTACCATGTGCTAAGCATGGTTTAAAGAGCTTTATATACATTATTCACAAAACCCTGTGAAGGAGATGCTATTATTAGCTTCATTTTAAAGTGAGTGTTTGATGTTCCTTTGAATCATATCACACCCACAGGAAAACGCTAAAGCTCCTTTTGAGATGTGTCCTCAAGAATTCTCCCAGAATGGCTTCACTCAAGCAGTCATGCCATCATTCATATATTCATATTCCTTTAACATGCCTATCTAAAGACAGTGTCTCTACTAGGTTCTGTAACTGTGAGAAGAGAAAAGAAGGCATCTCTGTTCACAAGTTGCTAAGAGTCTGATGCTAACTAAGCTCATGAAGAGTATTTAAAACATACCTCCTGTGGATTCAGCAACTTGGATCCTTTAACAAAGCTCTATTATCTGTGAGAGCTTTTTGGGAACTTGGTTTTGGTTTACTGGCATTTGGTTGGTGGTCCTTAGGTGTTCATGTGTTTATTTATCTGGAAAGGTGTGAGAGATTATGCAAGAATTCACTTCACTTTTGCCAGTGCATAAATAGAGCATAAATAGTTCTCTTCCAGAAGTTTCTGGGTTTCCCAGTTGACTCAGTAGTAAAGAGTCTGCCTGTAGTGCAAGAGACGCACATTCAATCCTTGGATCAGGAAGACCCCCTGGAGTAGGAAGTGGTGACCCACTCTAGTATTCTTGCCTGAAAAATCCCATGGACAGAGGAGCCTGACAGGCTACAGTCCAAAGGGTTGAGGAGAACTGGACGTGACTGAGTGCCTGAGCACGCACCCAACAGAAGTTTCTACACTGTTTAATATAGAGTTAATAAGAACTTTCTGTGAGGATTAACCTCAATACAAGTCCTTGTCAAACTTTTTAGATGTAACTCCTATATGTAATAGTACAAACATAAAGCATTATTTCAGTCTTTTGCAAGATATAAAAATCACCCAGTTTTCTGTCATGAAAGTGCTCCCTCTCTCACTATTGGCATTCAGGATTAAATCAGTTAGATTGTTCTACTGTTTTTAATTTTCAAGCTTGGAACAACTGCGCATTCTGCCTGATATCATTAAGATAACTCGAGGATGACTAGCCATATGTTGACAAAAGGCAAGATTCGTTATTGTGATTAAATAAAGCAACCACTCTCTTGTTAAAATTCCAGCCACTTCTCCCTCACCTCACCGCTCACTGCCATTAAAACATTCTTTCACAGAAATTGTGTGGAGAAGGAAATGGCAACCCACTCCAGTATTCTTGCCTAGAGAATCCCATGGACAGAGGAGCTGGGCAGGCTGCAGTCCATAAGACTTCAAGAGCTGGACACGACTTAGTGACTAAATCACCACCACCGTACTTAATGTGAGGCTGAGTTTGTTTAAAGAGGCAGGAGAAGCTGACACTAGCTGACACTTTGGTGCAAATATTCTTCTAAAGTAATATTGTACTGACAGCTTGTTACATTATAGAAAACTCAGTTTTCCATGTGGCATCCCATGTTTTTAGGCAACTGTAATTAACAAAAACAAATAAACAATGAATACACTTTAAAAGAAAACATTCTTTCACAGAAATGAATACATGGCCATAAATCTCATTTCTTTTTTTTAATTAATTAATTAATTTTTTTCTTTACATTATCGTGTTGGTTTTGCCATACATTGACATGAATCCGCCATGGGTATTCATGTGTTCCCCTTCCAGAAACCCCTCCCACCTCCCTCCTGATTCCATCCCTCTGGGTCATCCCGGTGCACCAGCCCTGAGCACCCTGTATCATGCATCATACCTGGGCTGGTGATTCATTTCACATATGATAATTTACATGTTTCAGTGTCATTTCTTTTTTAGACTTATTTTAGTTTGCTGTTGAAACCTTGAAGTTATCCTTTGGGTATATCAAGGAGCTCAATAAGTGAGTACTTAATTATTATTATTATTAATATCAAGAGTTTTGACACGGTTTCCCTTTGCACCAGCTTTTGCAATCATTGTTATGCAGTCTCCAGTTAAATAGGGCTAGACTAAATCATAATGGACTCGTTTTTTTATAGTAATGCTTATTTAAAATATTTCAATATTATTTGCGGGAATCTTTTACTTTCCCAACTTACTAATTATCATACTTAACAAGACCTTTTTTTTGCAAGGGTAAAAGAGCCAGGCAATTGTCATCATTAGCATGCATGCTAAAACCAGCTTGGGAATGTGACCTTCATCTACATGGTGAATAATGTCCTAAGTTTTATCTATCCTGCCTGCTAATCACCTCCACACAAGACTGTGCGGTGTTGGGCAACTGAATTGTTTTTGTTAACAAAAAGTAAATTTTCTATTAACTTGTCTATACATTTTCCTGTAACAGATAACTAACATGGGAAAGGTCATTGCATGACACAGAGTTCCAACTAGGTGTTAATGGAGGGAGGGAAGATAGAGTCTAGTGATAAGGGAAATTACTAAAGCTTTCTTTCTTTGTGCCTTATTTGGGAAATAGAATTCTAAAATGACTTAAAACTTTCCATCAAAAGAAAAGCAAGAGCCTGCTGGATACATTTTTATTTAAAAAAAAGAAAAGCAAGAACTAAAAGGAAAAGAGAGAGAGAGAGATCTACACATCTATTACTATAGGAAAAAAAATGAAAAGACATTCCGATTATAATGCATAAATTTATACCTATTATCACCAGTCCAGATGGAATATTTTAAACCTTTCTAAAGAGCCCCTAAAAGAAGCAGGGAAGAGATTTGAAATTTCTGATAATTTAAATAAATCCTTTTGTGTACTTTTAAGGCAGATGGTGGGCTACTTTCAAGAAATAACACTTGAGGGGGATGGTTGGGGTGGAGGAGGTGATTCTGGTCCATTGAACTTGAAAAGTATGTGTCCTGAAGCTGCTGCTATTAAACACATATCCTGAATTCATAACAGCTCCATCTCCAGTGACCATTTGCCTTAGAAAGGTACAGTTTTAGAATCTTATTTATATAGGTTGGAAGGAAAATAACAATTCAAGGTTCCTTTCTGCCCAGAAATTTACATTCTGTACTTCAGAAAGGAAAACGTTATATCATCAGCAAAAATATAATGAAGAGCCACTTAAAATTCGGGTTTCACTGATCATCACATGCATTTGCTTTAGTTTTCCAGTCTGTTGCAAGCTCCAGTGTATGTACATACATTAAAAACATAGATAGATAAATAGGTAGATGATCTATTAACACGTGCTAAGTCACTTCAGTCATGTCCAACTCTTTGCAACCCTTTGGACGTACTGCAGTCCATGGGGTCGCAAAGTCAGACATGACTGAGTGATTGAACTGAATTGAACTGGACTGTAGCCCACCAGGCTCCTCTGTCCATGGGATTCTCCAGGCAGGAATACCAAAGTGGGTTTCCATGCCCTCCTCCAGGAGATCTTCCCAACCCAGGGATTGAACCCACGTCTCTTATGTCTTCTGCATTGGCAGTCCAGTTCTTAACCACTAGTGCCACCTGGGAAGCCTGATGTATTAATAGATATAGATATTTACTTTGGACATGTGTATTTATCCTGTGTCTGGTGGGATCAGCTAATTAGAGCCCTATTCTAAAGCTTCCAAGGTGCCCCAACTAAGACCCAGCACAGCCAAATAAATAAATAAAAATAAATATTAAAAAAAAAAAGGGACTTCCCTGGTGGTCCAGTGGCTAAGACTCTGAGCTCCCAATGCAGGGGAGCCAGGTTTGATCCCTGGTCAGGGAACTACACCCCACATGCCCCAACTAAGACCCAACACAGCCAAATAAATAAATAAAAATAAATATTAAAAAATAAGTAAATAAATAAAGCTTCCAAGGTCCACACTTTGACTTTGCTCTGTGGCAGAAACTGTACCTTCTGATACTGTGATTTCAAATAAGAAATATGTACTTAGGCTTCATCCCTTTGCTGGCACTGAGCTCCTAAAACCCTTGGAATTTCCCAAGTGCTGAGAGTGATCAGGCGTCTTTTGTAATGTTAATGAGGTGACTTTGGGAAAGTCCCAAGGTAACCTAAGGACAGGGGCTGGTTGTCAGGAGACATATATCCCTGTGATCTGAGATCTTTCAGCATCACCTCTCACCAACACCATCTCAGAAAAGGGGAGAGAGGCTAGAGATGGAGTTCAATCACCAAAGTTCAATTGTGCCTATGTAATAAAGCCCCTATAAAAATGCAGAAGGACAGAGCTTCTGGAATAAAGGCCACATGGAGGTATTGGGAGGATGGTGCTAGGAAAAGATGTGGATGTCCTGTGCCCTTCCCCTGTATCTTGCTCTACACGTCTGTTTCATCTGGCTGTTTCTGAGTTATAGCCTTTCATAATAAACCAATCATCTGCTAAGTAAAATGCTTCCCTGAGTTGTGTGAGCCATTCTAGCGAAGTAATTGAACCCGAGGAGAAGTTCATGGGAATCTCCAATCTATAGCTAGTGGTCAGAAGCACAGGCGACAAATGATATCTAAAGGCAGGTTGCTGTCCAGTCACTCGGTCGTGTCCAATGCTTTGTGACCCCATGGACTGCAGCACGCCAAGCTTCCCTGTCCTTCACTGTCTCCAGGAGTTTGTTCAAACTCACATCCATTGAGTTGATGATGCCATCCAACATGGAATGTTCAGGTAAAGAGTATCAGAGTTGACCTGGAGGATGCAAGCTGGTGTTCTGAGAATCCCTTCTTATTGATGTGGGCAACGTCCCAGCCACATACACACAAACACATACCCACTGAAATTCTTCTCAGAACACCTTTCTACACTCTCATCTCTAGTTAGCCAAGTTCTAAAGGTAGACAGTGAGTTCCAAGATGAAGAATGTGAGGGACTACCAATAAAACAGTACAGACCATCTTCATGACTAAGTGAAAAAGATCCCAATACTAGCCTTGCTGAAGGGACATTAAAAGATCTGTTTGGACACGTAACATTTTTATTCTCAAGTCTATCCAAGTCCTACCATGTAACTTAACTGAATTGTAATTCCAGTAACTGAAGAACAACCAGGAGAAAATATGTCCTGGGTGTAGGTCTTAAAGAAGGATAAATTCTGAAGGCTTTCTTATATCATCTCCTTTGGGTTTTTAGAAGGTAAATTGGTTAGATTTTCAGATTAGGAGGTCTTTAGCTCAGGAGGGCCAAAGAGTCCCAGATGGAAACAACAACAGGCCAGGCAGAGCTTTGTCTGGGCTTCAAGGGTCTAGACTATAAACAGATGGTTTATGCCAGAGCATGTTGTGATTTTGGTTACAAGGAGAGAGCCAGAGGAACCTGGGGAAAGAAATCTTATCCAGGAAATAAGGGTGTCCCCGACATCAGATTTCTCTAGGACCCTTGAATAGCTACAGGACCAGGTGAATGTCCAGCCAAGGAAGCGAGGGAAAGCCATCCATGTCTGAGATGCACAATCAATATCTTAGCCAAGGTATGGATAGATACGGCTCATCAGGAAGCCTCTGGAGATCACAGGTGACTGAAATTCCCTTTGGTGAGGTCTTCAGGGCTGAAGGTTAGGAATACCTGAGAGCTGACCCTGTCCGGTCAAAGGAGCTAAAGCAAGAGGAGTGGTTCTCAAAGGCAGGCACCCAAGTCAAGAAGAGCTTGTGGGATGGCAGAGACTAGAAGCCAAGGGGGAAGTGTGTATTCAAAGATACAGCTGTACGATGTAGAGAACAGACATATGGATACCAGAGCAGGGGACTGACATATATACAGTGCTCAGTCGCTAACTTGTGTCCAACTCTTTGTGATCCCATGGACTGCAGCCCACTATGCTCTTTTGTCCAGGGGATTTTACAGGCAAGAATACTGGAGTGGGTTGCCATTCCCTTCTCCAGGGGACCTTGCTGACCCATGAATCAAACCTGCATTTCTCACATCTCCTGCATTAGCAGGTGGATTCGTTACCACTAGCACCTCCTGGGAAGCCCATATATATGCTATTATGTATAAAATAGATAACTAACAAGAACCTATTGTATCGCACAGGGAACTCAGTGCTCTGTGAGGACCTAAATGGGAAAGAAATTCATGATGAGTCTGGTTAATGGTTTGTCAATTTTATTGATCTTCTCAAAGAACCAGCTTTTGGCTTGGTTAATTTTTGCTATGGTCTCTTTTGTTTCCTTTGCATTTATTTCTGCCCTGATCTTTAAGATTTCTTTCCTTCTACTAGACCTGGGCTTCTGCATCTCTTCCCTTTCTAGTTGCTTAAGGTGTAAAGTAAGGTTGTTTATTTGATTTTTTTCTTGTTTCCTGAGGTGAGCTTGTATTGCTATGAACTTTCCCCTTAGCATTGCTTTCACAGTGTCCCATAGGTTTTGGGCTGTTGTGTTTTCATTTTCATTCATTTCCATGCATAACTGAATTTCATTTTTGATTTCTTCTGTGATTTGTTGGTTATTCAGCAGTGTGTTGTTAAGCCTCCATATGTTGGAAGTTTTGAATGGTTTTCTCCTGTAGTTGATATCTAATCTCACTGCATTGTGGTCAAAAAAGATGCTTGGGATAATTTCAATATTTTTGATTTTATCAAGGTTAGATTTATGGCCCAGGATGTGATCTATCCTGGAGAAGGTCCTGTGTGCGCTTGAGAAAAAGGTGAAATTCCTTGTTTAGGGGTGGAATGACCTATAGATATCAATTAGGTCTAGTTGGTCTATTGTATCATTTAAAGTTTGAATTTCCTTGTTACTTTTCTGTCTAGTTGATCTATCCATTGGTGTGAGTGGTGTATTAAAGTCTCCCACTATTATTGTGTTGTTGTTGATTTCCCCTTTCATACTTGTTAGCATTTGCCTTACATATTGTGGTGCTCCTATGTTGGGTGCATAAATATTTATGATTGTTATTTCTTCTTCTTGGATTGATCCTTTGATCATTATGTAATGTCCATCTTTATCTCCTTTCACTGCCTTTATTTTAAAGTCTATTTTATCTGATATGAGTATTGCCACTCCTGCTTTCTTTTGGTCTTTATTCGCATGGAATATCTTTTTCCAGCCTTTAACTTTCAGTCTATATGTGTCCCTAGGTTTGAGGTGGGTCTCTTGTAGACAGCATATATAGGGATCTTGTTTCTGTATCCAATCGGCCAATCTTTGTCTTTTGGTTGGGGCATTCAGCATATTGGAAATAAAAACACGAATAAACAAATGGGACCTAATTAAAATTAAAAGCTTTTGCACAACAAAGGAAACTATAAGCAAGGTGAAAAGACAGCCTTCAGAATGGGAGAAAATAATAGCCAATGAAGCAATGGACAAACAATTAATCTCAAAATATACAAGCAACTCCTGCAGCTCCATTCTAGAAAACTAAACAACCCAATTAAAAAGTGGGCCAAAGAACTTAACAGACATTTCTCCAAAGAAGATATAAAAATGGCTAACAAACACATGAAAAGATG